>NW_012194461.1:633269-653691 GCF_000504015.1 Erythranthe guttata
AGCTTTCGAGATTCAATTTGTATTTGTATTTGTTTGTCTACGAACCATTGCAACCTTCTATGGATAGATTCTACCGTCAATAAATAAAGGTAGAATTTGGCCAATTCGGTACCTAATTTAATTGGTAATCACGAGATAGTTCTTCTCATTCTTCTTTTCCTTTGTCAAAGTTTCGTTCGTTGTTCAACTTTGCCGTGGGTCGAATATTAGTGCAATTATTTGATAACTGATTGTTATACCTTGGGAGATTACCGAGAAAAAATTGTTGCACCATCGGCAGCCCGGAAATGTTGTCTTATGGGAACTGTTTCGGCAAACCTCAATCAATTCTACATATTTCACAAATTCCATATTTCCGTTTTCTTTTTTCAAACAAGTGAGTACAAGCACTGGCGGAACTTGATAGGGGCATGGGGGGGCCGTTGACCCCCCAAGAAAAAAAAAATTAGATATTTGGTATTAAATTTTTTGAATATTACTTTTGGCCCCTCCAAAGTTTTTGTAAATATTTATCTTGACCCATTATTTTTTTTTGTTTTTTCTCCAAAATATTATATAAATTATAGATAAATATATCATATTTAATTTAAAATATAAAATAAGATGGTTAAAACTTGTATTATTTTAAATAAAATTGATGAATATTACTTATTTTTGAATTTTTTTATCTAACACCTTAAAAAAAAGATGAGATCGTGCCATGAATCTCCAAAATATTAAGTGCAGTATATTATTAGAATAATTTGAATTAATTTAGAATTTTTTGTGATGATTAAAATATGGTGTGTGTGTGTGTATATATATATATATATATATATATATATATATATATATATATATATATGATATTTTAATTAAAAATTAGTTATATAAACTTAGTTTTTGTAATGTTTTGTGCACCTAAAATTTTAGTTAGCCGCCTACATTTTGATTCTGGTTCCGCCCCTGAGTACAAGTAAATTTTTACGCAGATTGTTATATATGATACCAACATTTATCCCTAATGATAAAAATACGGCTGGATTCTCTTCCCTGGTGGTAAAACAAGAAAAAAGAAAAAGAGCAACCACAAGAGGTTTCTTTATGTATTTTGAAGCTTTTGTTTTTTCCTGCTTATACACTTTTTTTTTTCCAGCTTATAGGCCCATTTTCCTCAAAAAATGTCATGTACGTATCATTAATTTTGATACTATATAAAAACGTGTTTCTTACATAAAGATATAATATTGAATACGTAAAATTTTGTTTAGTTCTGATATTTTATGAGTACTAAGTCTCCTAAAATTTGTATTAGTTACGATTTTTTACTTTTCACAATATTTTCCATCATTATAAATTTAAAGACGCACTATTTACACGGCCTTTTTATCTCCTCTCATCACAATGATATATTTTTTTTACTATAACCTTACAATAAATGTCCAAAACACCTTTAAATAATAAAATTTTGTGTGCCCTAATATTTTGTTCCACCATCACAGTCTATATTATTTGTCACACAATCACATCAAGAATGCAAAGTAACAAACGAAGTTACACTTTTGATGAACAAAGATGAGAAATTGTCACAAAAGAAAAGAACATGAGTTTCTCGACACATATACAAAACAATTATCCAAAATCTTCGATTGAGTTATAAATTCAAAATATCTGAAGTTATGAGTAATATTGGGAAAGATGAGAAATAAAATGAGAGAAGATGTCGAATTTTATGTTGGTGGTGAATTTGGGATTATTATTTTATGTTGGTGGTGAATAAAATGAGTAATACCGTTGAAAAAATATTTATACTTGTAAAACATTTTATTTAAAGAAGAAAGAAAGGGGGGAAACTTGAAAGGGCTTTCACTTCTTTTTGTTTCCTTTTGTAAATATGATGAGTTATGTGTTTTACCTGGTTATTTATATCGAGTAGATTTGAATCGTAAATTTTATTAAATAATTACCCACTAAGCACACATATACATCGGTCCGCGTAATTATGTGTAGATATACGGTTCAAATCCCCCGATGAAAATAATCAGGTGTAACATCCAATTTTCCTGTAAATATAACCATTGTTGAGCCTTGGTGGATGGTATATAAGCTGAATTTTTCTTCTTCTTTTTATTTTTTCCCTTTAGTTTCAGGGTCAACATTTTTATGAACCGAACCTTACTACCCGGTAACGTGTAGTGAGGAAATTTCGAATAAACAAAAGGGGTGCATTTATTGTTGGAACTTTCATGATTTTGAATAATTAATGATCCATTTGTTCCATAATAACTGTCATTTAAAAAAAAAATTGTTGTATATTATCTCACACTTTAGATTTCCAATGGACCAATATGGCTAAATATAGTTTGCACCCTTAAAGTATAGAGAAGGTAACACTTACTCCCTTAAAGTTACAAATGTAACACTTACCCCCCTCATTAATGAATTTATAATGTAAGACTTTGACTTTGAATGATGTGCCATTTTATCTTCCCAAAATGTCCTTCTAGCCATTATATAAATAATGAATACGTAATAATTAAACATTTCAATAACCTTTAAAAAAACTTAATTTTATTATTTTAGTATTGTGAATCTACGAATTAAAAAATTGAATTTTAGTTTTGTTTTTTTGTCTTTACTTTATGTTCATCTATAGTTAATACAAAGTGTAACAATTATTTGAATTTGAATTATGAATTTATAGTTTATCTAGTTATTTTAATTAGTATATGTCTCTAACATAATAATCCCACTTTTTACTTCTGAGAATCACAAAATGTATTCAAAATTTAATAAGAAATTACAATTTGAACGTCTAAATATTTAAATATTTTTTATTGTGAAAATTTAAATTGAAGTAACAAAAATAAATTTTCAGATCAATAATTATTATTAAAAAAGTTGGACGTTTAAGTCTTGAAAAAACAAATCTTGCAAATGTTTAATATATTTTATTTATTTTTAAAAAAATAATTGAGATTTTTATTTATATTAGAGTCGTATAATAATTAAAATGATGAGTTAAACACAAATCAAAATAATATTTTTAATATTTATTGTATTTTATAAAATTTATTTTTTGAAAGATAGTTGAAAATATATTATTATATATGCATCTTTATATAATAGCTAGAAGGGTACTTTGGGAAGAAAGAATGCGACATTATTCAAAGTCAAAGTCTTACCATTAAATTCATTAATGATAGGGGTACGTGTTATATTTGTAACTTTATGGGGTAAATGTTACCAACCTTATGGTTCAAGGGTGCAAACTGTATTTAACCATTTCCAATAATGCATTAAATGCATTTTTCCTATTTTAACCTTATATTTATTCAACTCTAGGCATTAACTATGTCTTATCACATCATCAAATGTTCATGGTTATTTTCGTATTTCTAATTGTGTTTATCCTAAAATAAAGACACATTTATTGAGATTCTTAATATATGTGCAAAGCTAAAAACAACACTTAATAAAGAACAGAGTTGAGTAATATTAATTAAATTATGTGAATATTAATTTCATTTATTTACTTGATCATAATACTGAATCAAATTGAATGAAAATTGTCTTGATTAAATGGATAAAGTTCAAAAGACGTGCGCTCGATGCGATCAATTGATAACACTAGTTTGGTTTCAGATGCCCATAAGTGTTACTTTTTGCGCATTTAGTACTTAGTCAAATTATTTTATCCAAAACCCAAATAATAAAATATCTGGCTCAAACCAAATAAATAATTAATTGACCAATGACCAATTGAGTTTTCCTACATTTTGAACACGATGAAAAGAACAGACCCAACATTATGTAATTTGAGGTGTTTCGAAATAGAAAACTTTTGGACATAAATTCTGACAGAAACATAGTGACAAAGAAAAGTCAAGGCAAGAAGTTTGTTCTTTCTTATAAAGAAAAAACAGCTCTGCAATAGTGCTTTGGTTTTTGCAATTGCTTCCCAATATCACAACTTGCAGTACCAATAGAGTAGCACAACAACTGTTGGAACACAATGAACGAAAAGAAATTTTGGACTTTATGACACGATGGAAAGAGGATGCAAAAATATACTTATGAATGCTTGGACGAATTGCGTGAGTTTGCTGGAAAACTAGGGCCGTAATTAGTTTTGAGAAGTTGTGTTCTAAAAGTCAAAACACTTGGAAAAAGAAAGTCCGAAAAGGTAATATGCCTTTTCGCAGGGATTAAATACCAATTCTTGTTTAAACCGCGACATATTCGTATGAATAGGCGCCTACTTGGAACTCTGACCGAGAGACACATCCGCTTAAATGCGATGATGTCATCTTTGTGCAAGCGTCACGATCGGATTGGCTAGAATAAATAAATTTGATTTTAATTAATTAAGCCCAAAAAATTAATTTAATTGGGTCCCAAATCCTAACAACCCACGGGTCGCGGACTCGGCACATGCACGAGCTCGGTCCGGGCGGGCAGCGGCGACGCGTGCGTGTGGCTTTGTAGTTAAGCCCACATTTGATTATACATCTAATTATCCACTTAACATTATTTAAAGTATTCACATCAATGCTCTTTTTCCAATGAGGATATGTGACCTTCCACCTCGCACTAAGCCCTATGAGCTCACTTTAGCTCTTTGAAGTAGTTAACTTTGTGCATTGATTGCTCATTCATCCCATATTGGATTTGAGTAATTAAATACAGTACAATCATCTACTCAAACCGTAGATTATGTTTCCATCATTTATTATTTTATTTAAATATGGATTCGTACTTCAAATTTCTCCAACAATCCCCCACATGAATGGGATTAGTGCATGCAGACACTTAAAGTCCTAAGTATTTGTTATTGCATCGGGAGAGGTATATTTTGGTGAACCTTCCTTAGTAAAATGTTGTTGGATTTACTTGTTGCTTAGTGAACATGATGTATTGAACTAATCAAATTTTATGTAAACCAAGATAACAACATTTACACAATAATATTTCTAACGCCTTTTGTTCTCACGTGTTGTCCATTTCGCGGCCATCCCGACCAATTCTTAGATTCCTAAGTGTTTCGTTAAAGCGGCCCTATACTTCTCACTTACATACTTACATAGGTGATCTCGTAAAAATAATATACCGCCATATTCCACCTTAAACAGGTCATAGGAATCATTAAAAGTCACTTGACTTACCTTCACCACATTTTGAATTTCCATAACTTAGTTTGCCTATTGAACCAAGATTTTGGGATCTCCAATCAACATGTTTGGGTTACCATCATGGATTTTTGTTTGGTTGTGGGTTTTTAGACCCATTCCCGTCACCAACTTGCACATTTGATCTCTATTGATACCTTTCGTCAAAGGATCGGCGAAATATATTTTGACTTCGTAAAGTCAACTGCTATAATTTCATTAAAGATCAATTTCATAATGGTATTATGCCTACGAAGAATGAGTATAGACTTACCATTGTACATTGTGTTTCAAGCTCTTGCTATCGCATATTGATTTTCACAATGAATCATTACTGCAAGCACATGTTTCGACCAACAAGGAATATCTTCTGAGAAATTGCGAAGCCACTCGGCTTCTTCACTAGCTTAATCTAAAGCTATGAATTCAGATTCCATTGTGGAACTCGCTATACACGTTTGTCTAGAATATTTCCATGAAACGGCTCCACCACCTATCATGAATACATATCAACTCGTGGATTTGGAGTCTTTTGTAATTGATATCCAATTTGTATCACTATAGCCTTCTAGCATAGCTGGATATCTCGAATAATGCAATCCAAAGTTTATTGTGTACTTCAAATATTTAAGTACTCTTGTGACCGCTTTCCAATGATCTTTACTTGGATTTCTCGTGAATCGATTTAACTTGTTCACGGGCGTATGCAAGATTGGGACGGGTGCAATTTTTCTAATACATAAAACTCCCTATGAACTTTGCATATTCAATTTGAGAGATAGCATCTCCGTGATTCTTGTCTAGCTGTAAAGCCATGTCCACATGTGTTTTTTGCAAGAGAACACTCAAAAGCATTGAATTTCTTAAGCACGGTTTCAACATAATGAGATAGTGTTAAGACAATTGCATTTGATGTCTTAGCTATCTTAATTCGTAAGATAACGTCGACTAGGCACATGTCTTTCATGTCGAAGTTACTTTTCAACATGTTCTTTGGTGTTACGATAACATCTTGACTACTTCACATAATCAACATGTCATCTACATATAGACAAACAATTACCAACTCGTTTCACGAGCCTTTAATTTAGATGCATTTATCACATTCATTTATTTTGAAACCATTTGATAGCATAGTTCTATCAAAATTTTCATGCCATTGTTTAGGTGCTTGTTTAAGTCCATATAATAACTTTACAAGTTAGCACACCTTTTTCTCTTGGCCGGGAGCCACAAACCCTTCGGGTGGTTCCATGTATATCTCCTCATCGAGTTCACCATTAAAGAATGCCATGTTAACATCCATATGGTGTATCTCGAGGATATTCAGTGCTGCAATAGCAATGAGCACACGAATTGAAGTGATTCTCGTCACAGGTGAATACGTATCGAAGAAGTCATATCCTTTTTTTATGTCTAAATCCTTTAGCTACTAATCTAGCTTTGAATTTATCAATTGACCCTTCGGCCTTATATTTCTTTTTAAGGATCCATTTGCATCCTAAAGGTTTACACCCCGGTGGAAGATCTACTAACTCCCAAGTATGATTTTGCACAATGGATTTGATCTCGCTTCTTATGGATTATTTACATAATGGTGCATTGGGACTAGACAAGGCTTTTTGAATAGTCCTTGGCTCATTTTACAACATTAAACTTAGAAACTCGGGCCCAAACGTCTTAGCAACTTTGGCCCTCTTGTTATGTCTATGTTTATCTCCATGTTGAGTTAGAACACGTGTAGCTTCATAAATTGTCTTTTAAAAACTTAGTTTACTTGTTTCCTTAGAATTAAACACAATTTCAAAGAACATTGTATTTCTTAGTTGTCATTCCACAATTTATGTCGGGAATTTCATACTTATGCACTATAAATCTATAGGCACTATTGTTGTTTGCATGTCCAATGAAGATGCAATCAACAGTCTTGGGTCCAATTTCAACTTGTTTTGGTTTAGGTACTTCAACTTTAACCAAACACCCCCTACACTTTGAGGAATTTATAAGATGGTTTTCGACCCTTCCATAATTCTTATGGTGTTTTATCCATCTTCTTATGAGGAATCTTATTCAAGATGTAGTTTGCCGAGAGTATGGATCCCCACATGTTCCGGGGGTAAGCCCTAGCGAATTAACCTAGTTTTGGGTTAAATACCTACACGCAAGTGCACGTATCGCAAACAAGTATTAATAGTGGACTCGTAAGAGTCGGATGCCGATCCCACAAGAAATACTCAAATTACCTAATCCTAAGTACAAAATTCTAACAATTATGATTTTTATCCAGCCTACGTAAGGTTGTCAAATTTAATCAACTAAATAATTAAACTAATTATGAAAGCAAATAAACAGAGGAAAATAACAATAAAAACGGACCTAGGATTATATCTTCCACCTGTGCGATAATTCATCACCCAATTAAATCTCTATCATGCAAGTTACGATTCCCGATTATTAACCCGAGATACGAAATTACTTATAACCCACTATCGCGTGTATTATAAGTCTATTATTCATAAACAGTTCACTATATGTCTATGCCAACCAATTATGAATAAAGCATTTAACTAACAAGTCTCGTAAACGGCTACCTAAGGTGATATATGTATGTCTACAATAACACATGCAATTAACACACTAATCCAATGAGAACTACTCGAAGGCTCTTCTATTCTTGTTCTAGTTATTGAAACGATCTGTCAATTCAATTCTAGCAATAATACATAGCAACATAAATTAGCTAGATTATTGCACTAAATAAGATCAGATAAGAAATAATCATGGAATTTAAACTTCCATAATATTAGAAAAATAGGTTCGAATTACCACGTAGGGTTCTAATAAAATCCTAGATTCAAAACTTAGTTGCTCGTAATTCTTATGATAAACAAAATAGAATAAATTAAAAAAAAACATTATGCTTGAGTCTTCGTTGATCTTCATTCTTCGCGTTTTGGGTGTAAAATTTTGTTCTTGTGGTATAGAGATTTGTTGCATTTATAGATAAAGAAGTATGGAAACCTAATAGGAATCAATTTCCTCCACTTTTTCCCATCAGGATTTGTTGTTCGATTTTTGCCATGCTGGAGTCCAAATTTTGGAATGTTGCGTGAAATAAGAATTTTAGCCCTTAAAATTAGCTTTCCAATGCCGCCAAAATCAGCTGATTCGGAGTTCGTATGAGAGAGATATGCTCGAAATGGTGGTCACTACCAAAGTTGTGGCGAGATTCCTTCTTCCAATTTTATTTATTTCCTCATTTGCAACTTTTTCCTTTCTTTTTGATCATTTTTCCTTCATCGACACTTAATTCTCTTTTTTCACCTGTAAAACATAAAATCAATCAGTTAAAGCACAAATATAATTAAATTTAAAGAAAAAATCCACGTAAAGTAAACGTATTGAGTGTGAAATCTACGCTCAACACACCCCCAAACTTGAATTTTCGCTTGTCCTCAAGCAATATAAAGCAACATGCAAAGCAACGAAATCAATAAATGCATCTCATCACATAGGTTGATATGGTCAACTTCACGTTTTCAGAACTAATTGCAATTGTTATGATGATAAGTGTTCGTTTTGCACAATTTTTACTTATCGAATCTTCGAGTTTTGATCTTTGTTCATCCGAGTTTCGGCTTTATTTGTACATATTATGCGTTTGTTGTTTTATTTCTATTTTTAGGTTTTGTTAGCTATTTTCTTCCGAGTCGAATCCATTTGAAAGCGAAATCCATTTTTCAAGCTAAATTAAGTGGCCAAGAAGACCCAGATCACGATCCAGCAATCCCGTATCGCGATCTGGGGCTTGTCACATTAGGCTTTTCGCTCAAGATCCAGATCGCGATCCAGCACTCCGTATCGTGATCTGGGGGTTGTCACAGTAGGCTTTTTGCTCAAGATCCAGATCGCGATCCAGCACTCCGTATCGCGATCTGGAGGTTGTCACAGTAGGCTTTTTGTTCAAGATCGTGATGGCGATCCAGCACTCCGTATTGCGATCTTGGGGGGGTCTCACAGTGCAGTTTTGTTTCATACCCAGATCGCGATACACAACTCCGTATCGCGATCTGGCTAGGCGGTGGGCAATTCCCCGAGGCCGCCAGATCGCGATCCAGCAACTCCGTATCGCGATCTGGGCATGATTTTTGAGAGCATATATTTTTAATGCAAAGCTTCTTGAGGAAGCTTTGCATTAACTTTAAATAGGAAGGCCCTTTCATTCTTCATTCTTCTTCGACTATTTACGGTTTTCGACAGTTCTTCGTGGGAATCTTCGACAAGGGTTTCGACTTGGGTTTTTCTTAAGGAATTTCTTTACGTTTCGTTCTTCATTTCTCGTGTACATTCTTTTGACACTATGTTTGATATAAACTAGGAACATTTTCTTCTAGGGTAATGAAACCTTGTATATATTGATTTCGATCTCCATTTCTGTTATCTATTTGTCGTGTTTTGATTTCGTTTATGTTTTCATGTATTAAATGCTTCTGATTGATTGATCATCTGTTGGGTTGATATTAAATAGGAATGAACTCCAGTGAGGATTTCTTGTTTGAAATTAAGAAAACATAACTTGGGTTGTGGAAACGGAGGCGTGATACACCTCTGGTAGCCCTTAAGGACTTGACCTGAATGCTCTCTTAATATCAGGTTCTAAACGGAGACGTCGGACATGTGGGTAGACTCTAAATACACTGGAGATGGGGGTTAGAGTATTTTAGCGTCTGGGTTAACGAATAGGAATTTGGCCTTAGATAACAGATTTGTAGATCGTTGTTGATTATACGTTGGTGGATTTTGCCCTAAAAGTCCCTTTTAAATCGAAACTCTCCCGTTAAGAGTTGTCGCTAGTCTATTTACGTATATTCTATGTATTTGCATGTTCACAGCCTTGTTTGTTATTAATCTAGGGTTTATCACCATTCCAACCATTTACAATTAACTAGATAATATAACGATAATATAATTACATTACTCAGCATGTGAATCTATAGGTCCCTATGGATCGACATCTGGAACCACTTTTCTAGAAAATGCGATACTGTACACTTGCGGTAGTTTATACGTAAGGAAAACGCGTATCACATGACGCTTCTCGAAAATTCACAAGCTTAAAAGTCAAAGAAACTTCATTGCTTACCATTGCCAAGAACCAAAAATCATATTATCGCTTCAAGCATCCATAATTTGTAATCTAAAAATAGAGAAAATTTATACTTACACAATAATATTCAACTCCAAAGACTCACCGAATTTCTCTACTCCTCTAATATCGAAGAATTGAGCTATTGGGATCAGTGGGACTTTTTTGCTTTCAATTGTTGGGATCTTTGGTGCAAGGTAGGAATTACGATATAAGTGGCTACTCTTCTCCTTTCCATCTTCTCATTATTGAATAAAGAGTTGAACTAGCAAGATGCTTATATTTTTTTTGTTTTTCTTGAATCGAAGTGTTTTCGCTGAGATATGTAAATTTGGCTTTTTTGAATTATTTTTTCACCTCTAAGGACTTAATACCCTACTCAATTCTCAAGAGTTCAAGAGTCTCCACTTTTTCTCTTGAGGTATAGTTCGAGTTCTCATTTGAATATTTGCGCATGTCCATTTTTTTCCTTCTAGTTCTCTTCTTCTTCTTCTTTCTTTTCTTTTTCATTTTTTTTCATAAGAAGAAGAAAACGGTAACAAATATTCCAACTAGGATCCAAGGGATAATTTTTCAAGAAATTTCCTCCTATTCTACCCGACAAACAAGGCTAAATAAAAGACACCTTCTCTCCAAGGCCCAATCAAGGTTCGAAAGATAAAAAGAAATTTAAAGGTAAGCTTGAAAGGCTCAAACGGTTCAAAGATGGCCCAAATATCTTCCCAATTTGCTCAACAATTTAATATTTCAATTTAATATTAGGATGTTCGTCATCCGCTCCCTCAAATCGGTATACAAAAATCTCCTGTCTGCGTATAACCTCCATCGCAAACACATTAGCCATCTCATCAACCACTATTGATGCCTTCAAATCCACATTTAGATCAACGATTGGGTCCACAACTAGAATATCTTCAATCATTACATCCATCTCCTTCTTCTCTTGCTCTGAGGCATCTTCGGTGTTTAGCTCGATTGCCTTCTCAGATTCATCATGCTCCAGTGTCTTCCTAATTTCTATTTCTCTCATATCGACACTATTTTCCGGACATAAAAGATTTTCTCATCGCAGGCTTTACCCGAATTTTCTTTGATATAACCATTGCCGATTTCGTATGGAATATTTTCAAGAGACTTAGATTCCAATTTTATCTCCATGTTTCGAAATGATGCTTGAGTGGACTTCATGAATTCGGGAACGAGGGGTACTAAATCAATTTCTTCATTAGTGGTTTGTTGCTGCGATGGATAATAATTTTGAAAATCATAAACTTGTGCCTCTCTATGATGAAACTCGTTGAAATATTGGTCCTGAAAGCTTTGCTCGTATATATTGGTGTAAGTGTTCCAATAACCTTTTTTGGTAATTTCGACAAAATTCGTCGCTTTTGGTGATCCCCAACATTGATCGGTGTAATGATTTCCACCACATGCTGAACAAAACGGAGACATGTCATAGGTGTCTTGGATGTATTCGCTTGATGGAAGCCATTCATATCCCGTTTGAGGTGCGATCCCACAGGGAATACTCAAATTACATAAGCCTAAATATAAAATTCTAACAATTATGATTATTATCCAGCCTACGCAAGGTTGTCAAATTTAATCAACTAAATAATGAAACTAATTATGAAAGCAATTAAACACGAGAAAATATGAATAAAAACGGACCTAGGATTTTATCTTCCCCCTATGCGATAATTCATCACTCAATTAAACCTCTATCATGCAAGTTACGATTCCCAATTTTAACCCAGGACACGAAATTACTTATAATCCGCTGTCGCGTGTATTATAAGTCTAGTATTCATAAACAGTTCAATGTATGTCTGTACAAACCAATTATGAATAAAGCATTAACTAACAAGTCTCGTAAACGGCTACCTAAGGTGATATATGTATGTCTACGATAACACATGCAATTAACACACTAATCCGGCGAGAACTACTCGAAGCCTCTTCTATTCTTGGTGTAATTATTAAAATGATTTGTTGATTCAATTCTAGCAATAACACATAGCAACATAAATTAGCTACTTGCATAATATTATAAAAATAGGTTTGAATTACCACATAGGGTTCTAATAAAATCCTAGATTCAAATCTTAGCTACTCGTAATTCTTATGATAAACAAAATAGAATAAATAAAATAAATAAGAAAAACTATACTTGAGTCTTCGTTGATCTTCGTTCTTCGCGTTTTATGGTGTAAAATTTCGTTCTTGTAGTGTAGAGAATTGTTGCTCTTATAGGCTTTTCTTGATAAGGAAGTAGTGAAAATCTAACAGGAATCAATTTCCGCCACTTTCCCCCATCATGATTTGTTCTTCAATTTTTCCATGTTGTACTCCGAATTTTGGAATTTTACGTGAAATAAGAATTGTAGCCCTTGAAAATTAGCTTTCTGATGCCGCCGAAATCAGCTGATTTGGAGTTCGTATGAGAGAGATATGCTTGAAATGGCGGACACTGCCAAAGTTGTGGTTAGATTCCTTCTTCCAATTTGATTTATTTCTTTATTTGCAAAATTTTCCTTTCTTTTTGATCATTTTTCCTTCATCAACACTTAATTCTAGTTTTGCACCTATAAAACACAAAATCAATCAATTAAAGCACAAATATAATTTAGTTTAAACAAAAGATCGACGTAAATTAAACGTATTGAGTGTAAAATCTACACTCAACACATAGCATTCATCATCTCCTTAAGAGTTCAATTATTGCACTTGGCAATGCCATTAGATTTTTGTGAGTATGGTGTTCTCGTTTGATGAATTATTTCGTTAGACGAACACAATTCTTCAAATGGAGCGACGTATTCTTCTCCTCTATCACTTCGAATCATTTTGATCTATGTAACAATTTGATTCTCAACTTCACTTTTTAGGTTTTAAACGCTTCAAAAGCCTCGTCTTGAATGTTAAGTAGATACACATAACAGTACCTTGTGCAGTAATCAATAAAAGTTATGAAGTACGTTTTGCCTCCTCTAGTTTGAACAAATTTCAAGTCACATATATCCGTAGGAACATATTCTAGAGGTGCAATGCTTCTTTCCCCTTTATGGAACGATGTTTTCATCACTGCCCCAACACATATTTCGCATTTTTTTTGTGAATTTATTTCTGTTTTAGGCAACAAGTCCAAATTAACTAGCCTTTGTAATGTATTTAAATTCACATGTCCTAATCTCTCATGTCATAAATTAGAACACTCAAGCAAGTAAAAAAAAACATTTATCTATTCATAGTATGCTTTGCAGTCATTACATTCATTTTGAAGAGCCCTTTCTCGAGGTACCTTTTGCCTACAAACAGACCATTCTTGGTCAAAACAAACTTATCGGCCTCAAATACTAGCCTTCACCCCTCCTTGCTCAATAGGGCTCCGGAAACTCGATTCTTGTGAATGTCCGGCACATGCATCACATTCACAAGCGTAAGGTACTTGCCGGAATATTTTCCTTCCTTCAACGGCGATGTAGGAGGAGAACATATCTTTGTCCGAGCAAATGTGGCGCGTTGCTCTCGTGTCGACCTACCACTCTCTTGGATTGCCCACCATATTGGAGAAAACCTGAGGTCCTTTGACAACCTGATGTAGTGTAGAAAACGAGTTGGGAGAGGAAAGCGGATCAGTAGCTTGACAACTTGATGATCCTGAGGTCCCTGCAAAATGAGCACACATGAACTTAGCCGGGGGTTGATCCGGCGGAAACCCCTCCGACGCTCAAGTCAGACGTGTGGATAGTGAAAATAATCCAGAGAATACAGTTGTAGTATTGCTCAGTTAATAGGACGTACCTTAAAGAATGAGTTCAAACCTTTATTTATAGCTTAGTTGAGATTGTCGGGCCCAAACCTTACTTGAAGGTGATTGGACCTCGGTGATAATGGTCTTTGATATTGGGCTCGTGGCCCAATAGGTAAATAATTTGTAGGCCAATTGGGTTGGCTCAATTATGCATATCATTAAGCCCCCCACTCTCGATTCGATGTGGGGGCCATGTTGAAATGGGTGTCAGATCGTGTCGAGAGTAAAAAATTGTAGAAGTTGATCGTTGGCGTATGGCCTAATGGTGTGCGAAAATGCATTGGAGCGTGTGTCGGAGGGGCGTGAAGGCGCGTTGGCGCGTATCGCAACCAAGTTGTCGCGATGTAAGTCACTTGAGTCGTCGGTGTTGTCCCGCGACGATGTCGTAGCTCGGATCAACTTATCTCCACGTGGGAGTTGTCTCGTCGCGGGGTAATAGAGTTGATCGAGTTATCTCCTCGTGGGAGTTGTCTCGCGATAATGTAGTAGCATAGAGCGAGTATTCTCCTCGTGGGAGTTTTTATTTATCGACATTGTCAATGTTGTGACGCGTTGCTTGTATGTATTTACATATAGCCTTGTGCGTGATGTACTTGAGGAGGGGATCAGGCTCTCAAGATTTGTGTATGAGGATCGTGCCCCTTGTTAGACCTCATGGGTTGTAAGTATGTTTGGACCGTGGCCACGTTTTAATGAAGGACCCATCGAAAACAAGTAGATAAATTTTGAGTAATCAAGCTGGCCAGGCTATATAGATTCCCATAATATATCTAAGTGTTTCTAGGGTTGTAACCGTGCTAACTTGAGCTTGCCATTATATAGTGAATTTCGGGCGAGTTGTCTCCTCATGGGAGTTTTCTAGCAACGAAGTTATAGGAGTATTAGACACGCGACTTGGGAGCATGCGGATTCAGGTCACTCTGAGCGAGTATTCTCCTTGTTGGAGTTGTCTTACATCGAGTTTTATTACCGAGCGAGGTGCCTCCTCGTGGGAGTTGCCTTGCAACGGGTTCGTAGTGCCGAGCGATTTGGCTCCTCGTGGGAGTTGTCTCGCTGCGGCTTGGAAGTATGGAGCGAGTTGTCTCCTCGTGGGAGTTGTCTCCCTGTGGGTTGTAGGACCGAGCGAGTTGGCTCCTCGTGGGAGTTCTCTCGCCGTGGGTTGTAGTACCGAGCGAGTGGTCTCCTCGTGGGAAACTTGCAAGCTCCCCACTCTCGATTCGATGTGGGAGCCAAGTTGAAAATGATACCGAATCGTGTCGAGAGTATATCGGTGTCGTGGTGTACCGATAACTGTTGGCGTGGTATGGAGAAATAATATTTTTTATTTATCCGTTTGAGAGCGCGCGCGAATTGGCGAGGCGAGTTGGAGAGCTTGCGCAATTTGGTGAAGCGTGTTGAAATTCTCGTGCGATTTGGTAAAGCGAGTCAAAATCTACGCGCAATTTGGTAGAGAGTAGTCAAAGTTGCGTGCGATTTGATGGGAGCGCGCGGTCCAAGGGCGCCTTGGGAAAGCGCGCGCGCGCTCTGATAATTTTTTTTTTTTCTCTGCTGACGCGCGCGCGCGTCAGCGCGTGTGCGCCACGCACGCGTGTTTTGCACGCGCGCTTCCTCCTCCTTTTTTTTTTTTTTTTTTTTTTTCTCTCTGCTGACGCGCGTGCGTTAGTGCGTGTGCGCCACGCGCGCGTGCTGTGCACGCGCGCTTCCTCCTCCTCTTTTTTTTTTTTGTTTTTTTTTTCTCTCTCTGCTGACGCGCGCGCGCGTCAGCGCGTGTGCGCCACGCGCGCGTGATGTGCACGCGCGCCTCTTCCTCCCTTTTTTTTTTTTGTTTTTGCTGAATGGAGGCGCGCGCGCGGCTTGGCTCGCCCGCGGCTTGGCTGCATTTTTTTTTTTTTATCTTCTTTTTCTTTTTTATTTTTATCTTCTTCTTTCTTCTTCTTCTTCTATTTTTTCATATTCTTCTTTTTTCTTCTTCTTTCTTTTTCTTGTTTCTTTCTTCTTCATCTTCTTCTTTTTTTTTTTTTTTTTTTTTAGGTGGTTGATGTTCACCCCTTTGGGGATGTTCTATTTTTTGAGTAGGGAGATTATACTCGTCTCTTGAGATGGGATGTGCACCCACTTGAGGTTGAAAGGTAAGGGTGATGTCCACCTTGGGATGGGGATGTTTTATTTTTTGAGTAGGGAGATTATACTCGTCTCTTGAGATGGGATGGGCACCCACTTGGGGTTGAAAGGTAAGGGTGATGCCCACCTTGGGATGGGATAACCCCCTACTTTAGAATGAGGCGCTCGCGACCTATGGTCTGAGGTGGATGCGCACGGTTGTGCCATTGCTTCAGTGGCAACACGAGTTGAAACTTTCGCGGTCGTACGCTGAAGGTCTCTGTTATCTGAACTGTTAGAGAAGCAAGTAGAATTTGATTTTGTTGAAGGTTCGGCGATCATACGCTGAAGGTCCTCTTCGGTTATCTGAACTGTTCGATGGGGGGGCGGAGGTAGGCCCCTAGGGAGTCGACAACCCTTGGCGAACGAAATATTTTGGGGCTACTATAAAACCCCAGGGAGTCGATAACCCTTGGCGAGCGAAATATTTTGGGGGTACTATAAAACCCAAGGGAGTCGATAACCCTTGGCGAACGAAATATTTTGGGGGCACTATAAAGCCCCAGATTTTATGTTGACTTGAGTTAATAATTATGTGGTGAAAAAACAATAACACCGAGAGTAAAGGAAATAACTAGCTTTATTCGTTGATCGAAAAGGTGAAGCTTACGAGCCTACTTGAGGCGAAGGTAAATAAACAAATGGTGGGTGAAGCGATCTGTTAGTTGGGAGAGAGCTTCAATTGACCCAGTGGACAAGGAGTTGAACCAGCTCAATGCTCGTTCAGAGAGCGTTCTGCGAAACATCTTGCACATTGCCGCATCAGTTGGGCCATAAAGATCTGCCATGGCGTAGAATTTTTCAAGGTGCTCCTGTGGGTCACCTGTTCCATCGAACTGCGGTAGACTCGAGACCTTTACCCGTTGGGGTAGTATCTCATTGATTATTGCGACAGTGAAGGGATTGTGCCTTATTGGAGGTATTGCCCTTCCACCAATGGGATTACCTATGTGGGGAAGGTGATTTGAGCGAGATACCTGACTGCTAATTTCATCATCTCTATCATTGTGTGGAGGAGCTCGTTGGTGAGAGGTGTTGCCTCTTGAAGGTGAACGTGGGTCTCGTCGCCCAGTTCGTGCATCTTGGCGATGAGTATATTGTTGCATTCGGGACTGTGGGTCCGAGGTAGAGGAGGAGACACTTATTTGGTTCTGGACTGGCGGTGGTGCCATAGGTGGCTCCACATGTGGAGCAGGTGTTGGTATCGCGTTGGGAGCATTTGCTCCCATCGTGGCGATATATTGGGTCACGGCCTCTATGGCAGCGCGAATTGAAGCTTCTGCTATGATGCGTTGGAGCACATCCTCAGTTATTTGAACCGTTCGAGGAGCAGGGAGTGGTGGATCGGCGAGTGGTGGGTCCCGAGGGGGGATCACATGAACCTCGCGAGGCGGATCCGCTGTACGTGGAGGAGGTGGCAAGCCAGAGCCTCCACGGATCGGGAGGTTGTTAGTTGTGTCATTTTCTCTCCGAGCAGACGCCTCAGGAGGATCTTGTTGGCTACGTGATCTGGTTTGCATCGTTCCCACAGACGGCGCCAAAATGATGATGCTAATTAGTTAGATCACCTGATGTAGTGTAGAAAACGAGCTGGGAGAGCAAAGCGGATCAGTAGCTTGACAACTTGATGATCCTGAGGTCCCTGCAACATGAGCACACATGAACTAAGCCGGGGGTTGATCCGGCGGAAACCCCTCCGACGCTCAAGTCAGAAGTGTGGATAGTGAAAATAGTCCAGAGAATACAGTTGTAGCATTGCTCAGTTAATAGGACGTACCTTAAAGAATGAGTTCAAACCTTTATTTATAGCATAGTTGAGATTATCGGGCCCAAACCTTACTTGAAGGTGATTGGACCTCGGTGTTAATAGTCTTTGATATTGGGCTCGTGGCCCAGTAGGTAAATAATTTGTAGGCCCATTGGGTTGGCCCAATTATGCATATCACTCATGATCTTTTGCTTTATGTTACGTTAGTTATATGCGCAAATAATTAAAAAAAATTATTTTTTGCGTGAAGTCCCTTTCCGAGTCATCATAACCTGAGTGTTTTGCAGGCTTAGTCTGATATTTGTAAGTTAGTTGAAATTATTTTTCCCTTTTGCTTATATAATCATTTGTCCTGAACTATTAAGTTAGTAAAGATGGTTTTAAATATTAGCAGATGTTGCCTGTATTTTTTCTACCACAACAACTTGCGAGGAATTGAATTTATGAATGTCTAATTAGATGAGTTATGTCTATATATTTAAACTATATGTGCATATGGCTTCAAACAATGATGCCACCCCTAAGGTTGTCGGCACGGCCGAAAAACCAACCAAGTTCAAGGGCACCAACTTTGATACATGGAAGAAAAAAATGTTCTTCTACCGTACTACCTTGAACTTAGAAATTTGTATCAATGAGGAGGCACCTAAGGGGAAAGAAGGAGAAGCTCCAAAAATAACAAGGATGTCTTCCTAGCCATCGATGCGTGGAGTCACTTTGATTTCCTACGTTGTAACTACATTTTGAATTGCTTGGACCAACCATTGTACAATGTCCGTAGTCCTTTAAAGACTGACAAACTCTTGTGGGATAGTTTATTCAAGAACTACAAGTCGGAAGATGTGGGCATCAATAGTTTATAGTGGACAAATTTCACTTTTGTGGAATGGTCGATAACAAAATTGTGAGTAAGAAAGTGAACGAACTCCAACTCATGATCTACGATATTCTCGCCGAGGGTCATGAGGTCATAATTGGAAAGTTTCCACCTAATTAGACAGAGTTCAAACACTATCTAAGGCACAAGAAATTGGTTGTCAAATGAACAATGGAGGAACTCATAGCAAGACTCAAGATCAAGTGGGATAATAATATCACCGACAAGTTTGGTCAAGACGTGGCTAAAGCACACGGAGTGGAGAGCCCACAGGAGAGCCACAAGCGAAATGGTTTCTACATTCAACAAAGGACCAAACAATAAGAACAACAAACGGTTCTCCGGAGCATGATTTATTTGTGAAAAAAACAGACACCTTGTGAAGGATTGCCGTCATCACAAAGAAAACAATAAAAATGATCCGTGGATTTAGCTGCTTCTGAGAACATGCACTTTTAGCAGTTGTAACAGTGGCCAACCTCCAGCGATACTTGAGGATGGTGACTAGACACCACATTTGCTATGACAAGAGCATGTTCTCCTCTTACAAGAAGTTAGAGCAAGAACAAAAAATCTTCATGCATGGGAAATGATGCATACTTTGAACGATGTGCTACATGTTCCAGATATTAGGAAGAACTTAATCAATGGTTCTGTCCTAAATAAGAAAGGTTTCATTGGCTTTTGAGTCGAATAAATTTTGGCTAACCAATGGTGTGTTGTGGCGGCGGTGTGGTGACGATGGGGAGGTAAATTTAGGGTTTTTTGGTGGATTGGGCAGATAACGGCGCATGTAGAGACTTTCGCGCAGGCTGAAACCTTAATCGCATATATACATGTTCATAGTCGATTAAGCTAATCGACTATGCTCTGGTAGTCGATTAAGGTTTCATCGACTCCAATTTTTTTTTTCTTTGGATTTTTTGTTTCTTGATTCCAATTGTATAAATCATTTATAATGTTTTTATATTTTTTGTTTTTGTAATATATAGTTGACTTTGCATTTTTTCGCAGTTGTGATTTGTTATTTTTACTTTTTTAGTAGCAGATTCTTAATCGACTATGCTTCACATCATAGTCGATTAATATCCTTCATTGACTCCAATTTTTTATTTTTTTTATTGTTTTGTTTATTGATTCCAATTGTATAAATTAGTTATAATGTTTGTATATTTTTTGTTTTTGTAAAATATAGTTGAGTTTGCATTTTCGTAGTTGTGATTTGTTATTTTTAGTAGTCGGTTCCTTAATCGACTATAGTTCATCATAGTCGATTTAATATGCTTCATAGTCGATTCACATACCTGATAGAGAAAAAAAGTTAAAAAACGAAAAAACAAAAAAAAAATTAAAAAAAAATTAAAAAAAAAATTAAAAAAAATTAAAATAATAATAATAATAATAATAATAATAATAATAATAATAATAATAATAATAATAATAATAATAATAATAAAAATTAATAATAATAATAATAAATAATAACAATATAAAAAAAAGGAGAGAGAGA
>NW_012194461.1:663250-729798 GCF_000504015.1 Erythranthe guttata
CCCGCTTACTAAACGGGTGCTCTAACCAATTGAGCTATGAAAGCTTTCGAGAATGAATTTGTATTTGTATTTGTTTCTCTACGAAGCATTGCAACCTTCTATGGATAGATTCTACCGCCTGTAAATAAAGGCAGAATTTTGCCAATTCGGTACCTAATTTAATTGGTAATTACGAGATAGTTCTTCTCATTCTTCTTTTCCTTTGTCAAAGTTTCGTTCGTTGTTCAACTTCGCCGTGGGTCGAATATTAGTGCAATTATTTGATAATTGATTGTTATACCTTAGGAGATTACCGAGAAGAAATTGTTGCACCATCGGCAGCCCGGAAATGTTGTCTTACGAGAACTGTTTCGGCTAGGGGTGGAAATCGGACGGATCGGATCGGATATAGGCTATTCGGAAAAATTCCGATTTTTTTCGGAACCAAAATATGCCTTCTGATTCCGATTCCGAAAATTTCGGAATCTGAAAGTGAGTTCCGATTCCGATTTAATCGGAAAAATCGGAATATTCGGAATTTTCGGAATATTCAAAATTTTCAGAAAATTCTCAAGAAAAGGAGGAAAACAGAAAAGTAATCGAAAACAAAAAAAAAAAAAAAAAATCAGCAACACAATCCCATGGCTGACATTTCCAGATAGTTGAACACAATCTAGAATGTTATCCCTTCATATTACCCGAACAAAATGACATATTACAAGTTAATAATTCTTAAAATAATTAAATATCTACTGAAGCCATAGAGAAACAGAGAAAAATAAAAGTGGGGCGCGGCGCGGCATTGCGGAGAAGAAAGAAGAAAAGTGAAGAAAAAGGAAAATGAAAGATTAGGTGAAGCTGCCGAGAAGAAAGAAGAAATGTGAAGAAAAAAGAAAATGAAAGATTAGATGAAGAAAACGGCGCAGAGAAGAAAGTGAAAATAGGGATTATTAGGTTTGAGAGGAGATGTTGGATAGTTGAGTTCTAAAATGGACCATTATTACTTGGGCCAAAATTTTAAAATAATTACAGCAAATAATTTATAGCCCAGCCCAATCTGGGCCTTAGTTTTAGTAAGCAATATGAAACCATATATATTTTGAAAATCGGAAAAAACTGGAAAAAAATCGGAAAAAAATCGGAAAATTTCGGAATTATTTTGGATCGGAATTCGGAAATTCCGAAATTTTATATCAAATTCCGATTCCGATCCGATTTTTTTCGGAAAATTCGGAAATCGGAATTTCGGAAATTGGACTATAGAAAATCGTTCCAAAATCGGAAATATTCGGATCGGATTCGGCGGAAATCGGAAATTCTGTTCCGATTTCCACCCCTAGTTTCGGCAAACCTCAATCAATTCTACATATTTCACAAATTCCATATTTTCGTTTTCTTTTTTCAAACAAGTGAGTACAAGCACTGGCGGAACTTGATAGGGGCATGGGGGGGCCGTTGACCCCCCAAGAAAAGACAAATTAGATATTTGGTATTAAATTTTTTGAATATTACTTTTGGCCCCTCCAAAGTTTTTGTAAATATTTATCTTGACCCATTAATTTTTTTGTCTTTTCTCCAAAATCTTATATAAATTATAGATAAATATATCATATTTAATATAAAATATAAAATAAGATGGTTAAAACTTGTATTATTTTAAATAAAATTTATGAATATTACTTATTTTTGAATTTTTTTTATCTAACACCTTAAAAAAAAGATGAGATCGTGCCATGAATCTCCAAAATATTAAGTGTAGGAAAACCTAGATCTGGCATTCGAACCCAAGTCAAGCAAAAATCTTTCAAAACACAAGGAAATCATATCTAATTGATTATTCAAAATATAATTTCCATAACATCTCAACCATAATCACAGCCCCCGCCCGCACAGCCCCCACCACGCCTCCACCCGTCGCCGCCGCCTCCACCACACTCCCTCGATCCACCGCCCCTGCTCTTGCTCCCTCCATCGCCGACAGCAACGGTTTCCTTCATGCAACTACTGAAGAAAAAGAGAAAGATAGAGAGATGAGAGAAAAAACGAGAGAGAAAGGGAGATAGAGAGAAAACATGAGAGATAGAGAGCACGTGTGAACGTGTGAGAGAGAAAGATTGAGAGAGAGAACGTGTGAGAGAGAAAAAAAAAAAAGAAAAAAAAATCTAAATTGAACATGAATGTATAGGTTTATAGGATTTAGGTTATAAAGGTAAGATGGGGATTAAAAAAATTAGGGATGTGGCTATATATTATTTCAAACTAAGGATATAATTAAAAGATTAAATTTGGGCTTATCATTTAATTCAAATTAGGTTTCCTTTGAGGGACTCATGGCATATTACCCCTAAAATTTATTATACTCTTTATTTATGTCAAAAATATTTTCAATTACTTTCATTAATAATGATATATAATTTACGTTACGTTAAGAGTTTTTATGTTATAATTTTATTTAAGAAATATTTTATATTAGGTAAATTAAGAACTTATATTTAAAATATTTATATCTTAACTGTCATAATCCCACTTTGCACCATCGAAATAGAGTATTTTGGCACTTTGCACCCTCGAAATAGAGTATTTTGGCACTTTGCACCCTTGAAAAACAATAATAGCACTTTGCACCCTCAAAACACAATAAATCATGGACAATGCACCATGAATTGAATAATAAAGAGAATTTCATTTTTTATTGGGTTTTTCTTTTGGGGTTCAAAATAACAAAATAAATTGTTATTTTTTTCAACCTCCAACCTAATTTCGAGCGCACAAAGTGTGAAAAAAAATAATTACACCGAATTGTTGAAATACTGATTGGCTAAGTAAATCCGATAAACTTTAACTAGGGAAGGTTCAAGATGAGATATTTTACCTATCCCGATGTTTTATTATTCACTAGAGGAAATTGGACTAATATATAGATCTTATGCGATAAGATTGGAAGAACAATTTTATTCATATGGGGATTGTTGGAAAACTTTCATGATTTCCAATAATTATTATTGAGTAATATTAATTAAATTATGTGAATATTAATTTTATTATTTACTTGATCATAATCACGAAGTAATCTATTGAATGTTAAAGTTCAACAAAACGTGGGCTCGATGAGATCCAGCGATAGGACTAATATGGTTTTAGGTGTCCATAAGTATTACGTTTGGGGACATTTAGTACTTAGTCAAATTATTTGAGCCAAAACTCAAATAATAAAATGTTTTTCCCAAACCAAATAAATTATTAACTAGCCTATGTTTCGCATGGTAAAACAAGAAATTATGTTTGAAAGTTGCCCTCACGCAGGATCGAACTGCGGACCTTCAGTTTACAAGACTGACGCTCTACCACTGAGCTATAAGGGCATCAATGCTTTCATTGAGAGTTGAACTCAAGACCTCCCTGTCACGGACTTGTTCCCTCAACAAAGAACCGTGCGGCCTTAGCTCCATTTGTATTTGTATTTGTTTGTCTACGAACCATTGCAACCTTCTATGGATAGATTCTACCGTCAATAAATAAAGGTAGAATTTGGCCAATTCGGTACCTAATTTAATTGGTAATCACGAGATAGTTCTTCTCATTCTTCTTTTCTTTTGTCAAAGTTTCGTTCGTTGTTCAACTTTGCCGTGGGTCGAATATTAGTGCAATTATTTGATAACTGATTGTTATACCTTGGGAGATTACCGAGAAAAAATTGTTGCACCATCGGCAGCCCGGAAATGTTGTCTTATGGGAACTGTTTCGGCAAACCTCAATCAATTCTACATATTTCACAAATTCCATATTTCCGTTTTCTTTTTTCAAACAAGTGAGTACAAGCACTGGCGGAACTTGGTAGGGGCATGGGGGGGCCGTTGACCCCCCAAGAAAAAAAAAATTAGATATTTGGTATTAAATTTTTTGAATATTACTTTTGGCCCCTCCAAAGTTTTTGTAAATATTTATCTTGACCCATTATTTTTTTTTTGTTTTTTCTCCAAAATATTATATAAATTATAGATAAATATATCATATTTAATTTAAAATATAAAATAAGATGGTTAAAACTTGTATTATTTTAAATAAAATTGATGAATATTACTTATTTTTGAATTTTTTTATCTAACACCTTAAAAAAAAGATGAGATCGTGCCATGAATCTCCAAAATATTAAGTGCAGTATATTATTAGAATAATTTGAATTAATTTAGAATTTTTTGTGATGATTAAAATATGGTGTGTGTGTGTGTATATATATATATATATATATATATATATATATATATATATATATATATATATGATATTTTAATTAAAAATTAGTTATATAAACTTAGTTTTTGTAATGTTTTGTGCACCTAAAATTTTAGTTAGCCGCCTACATTTTGATTCTGGTTCCGCCCCTGAGTACAAGTAAATTTTTACGCAGATTGTTATATATGATACCAACATTTATCCCTAATGATAAAAATACGGCTGGATTCTCTTCCCTGGTGGTAAAACAAGAAAAAAGAAAAAGAGCAACCACAAGAGGTTTCTTTATGTATTTTGAAGCTTTTGTTTTTTCCTGCTTATACACTTTTTTTTTTCCAGCTTATAGGCCCATTTTCCTCAAAAAATGTCATGTACGTATCATTAATTTTGATACTATATAAAAACGTGTTTCTTACATAAAGATATAATATTGAATACGTAAAATTTTGTTTAGTTCTGATATTTTATGAGTACTAAGTCTCCTAAAATTTGTATTAGTTACGATTTTTTACTTTTCACAATATTTTCCATCATTATAAATTTAAAGACGCACTATTTACACGGCATTTTTATCTCCTCTCATCACAATGATATATTTTTTTTACTATAACCTTACAATAAATGTCCAAAACACCTTTAAATAATAAAATTTTGTGTGCCCTAATATTTTGTTCCACCATCACAGTCTATATTATTTGTCACACAATCACATCAAGAATGCAAAGTAACAAACGAAGTTACACTTTTGATGAACAAAGATGAGAAATTGTCACAAAAGAAAAGAACATGAGTTTCTCGACACATATACAAAACAATTATCCAAAATCTTCGATTGAGTTATAAATTCAAAATATCTGAAGTTATGAGTAATATTGGGAAAGATGAGAAATAAAATGAGAGAAGATGTCGAATTTTATGTTGGTGGTGAATTTGGGATTATTATTTTAGGATAAAGGTTAAATAGTAAAACAAAGTAGTAAAATAAGTTTTTTTAATATATAAATTAAAGTAGGTGGTGTAAAGAGATAAACAGACGGTGGAAATAGCGCGTCTCTAAATTTATTGCCCACCGCCGTGATAGCATTTATTCCCAACAACATGTAAACATGATACAAGTTTGTAGATTATTTCAATAATTAATAAATACCAATGTTGTAAATACTATAGATTATAGGGTATTCTTGCACCAAAAAAGGCGAAATCCCTCGCCCCCAGGGCCCGACAAGGATTGATGGAGGAATGTAAATCATGCTAACTCAACGGCCCGTTAAGGTAGCGGACCCGGACCTGGTGCCCACAAGGAACCAACCCTCATTAGAGTTGAAATTCCCGCACTGCGACTGCCAGGATTCGATCATAGGACCTTGCACCAACTTACCACCTCCGGAACCAGTTGAGCTACACCCACGATTATAGGGTATTCTTATTCTTACCAATTTAGAGGGTATTTAACTTCCAACTTCCAACTTATTTCATAACTTACCCTCATTAGCTCTACTACTTTCTAAAGTGTCTCACGATGTAGGTATTACTCCATGTCTAATTCTTATGTAACCTCCATTTGTAACTTCCTGGTTGGTATACCACTTATATTAATGAGAAAAACTTCGTCCCTATCTAATCCCCATAATTTTCTCTCTATGGAGTTGTTCTTTGCGTTATCTATTTCTCTCGTTCTCATTGTTTACATTATACTCTACTAAATTATTCTCAATCACCAAACCAAAGAGCTAGCTAGATAAATAAGTCATTTTACAACATGTCACCAGCACGAAGTGCTCGTCATGATCGTGGAAAGACAATTGTTCCTGAGACAGTGGTCTGGGAGAATGTATAATAGTCTCCGTAATATTTGGATTTCAGCGTTTTAAGTGAGCCTTAATCCCTTTCCATTCGATTTCGTAAGAGATGCATGGTAGATCTATATAATGGCATGAAATGTAAAAAGTATATATTTATCTTGAAGTCACTACTTCATTTATTCCGTGACGTTCTTGACAATATGACATATAGTGGGTAATCTTTATTCCATGGATAGTGTGATTAAAATGCATTCATATTTCATATAATAATGGCTATGAGCGTGTGAAATGATATCTTCTTATTGGGCCAAACTATTACATGTTCAAGTATGAAATAGTGTTGCACCAACTTACATGAATTTGGGTGTCTCAATCGTGCTCTATCATATGAGATAGTGTCATGAATTATGGTCTATCATATGAAAGTTATGAACGTGCATGAACATGTAGACCGGGAGTTTTAATGAATTAAAACATACATGAATTTTTTTATGGAGGTTAAATTCTCATAAAATACTTTTTTTAAGGAACATTTTCATAAAATACTAACACTACATACTATATTCGATTCGAGATAAAACACATGAGCAAACTCGAGTTCACCAATCTTAATGTATACGGGGAAAAATTTATGGGTTAGAGAAGGGATGTTAAGATCCACATGCTTAGTATGAAACTGAGAATTGTTGTCGAGTACAATATGCTAAAAAATCAGAAGATTGAGGCTATAACTCTGATCAAGAGACACTTAGATGAAGTCCTTTATTTGAACTATATTCATTAATAGAGAATCCCCAGAAATTATGGGATGTACTCGTTAATCATTTTGATCACCAAAAAACTATAATTCTGCTTGAAGCAATGATTAAGTGGATCCTATTATGGTTTATGTAAAATCCGGATCAGAATCAGATCAAACATACATATTATATATGTGGTGGATTAAGTCATTGTCACGCACTTGTAGTGCGAGGAATGTTGTGGTTGCAGATGCAAAATAAAAATGCACCACCACATAATAACTTGGTAGGGACCAACATTCTCAATGTGGAGTTTGTTGCTCAGCATCCATACTTGGGTATATCTGACCAAAGGCACAGTATTGGGATATGATAGGAGTATTTTTTTTTTGAACACATAAAAACGTACTATATTACATATTTAACAAAAGTTGCGGTTACAAAACACGGGTAGTACATCTAGCAAAATTCGATATTTTATTTTAATATATATAACTAGTAAGAAACGGGGGACAATCATCATAGAACAAAACTTCATCAAGATTTAGCTCCGCCCCTCGTTTTGCTAATACGTCCGCTACGCTATTAAGTTCCCTATAGCAGAAGTTAATGACGACATCCTAGAATTCAGTCAACAACTCCTGAAGGTTCTTGAGAAGTGTTTTGTGGCTGATGTGAGGTACTTCCTGCCTATTTAAACATGACAACAAAAAAGTTGAATCTGTTTATATAACAAGTTGTTGAATATCGAAATTTATTGCCTGTTGGAGCCCAAATAAGCAAGCCCAAATTTCTGCTTTATTATTTGTTGTATACCCGATATTCTTGGAAAAAGCAGAGACGAAATTTCCAACATCATCTCGGATAATTCCACCAATACCCGCTATTCCCAGGCCTTTATTTGACGAGCCATCAGTGTTGATTTTGAACCAGTTTGTCGGGGGAGGTTTCCATTTGAGAGTTAAAGTAATTTTCGGAGGTTTAGGTTGGGTATTTTGGAGGGAATAGTGTGTTGACATATTCTAGATTAAAAAGTTATTAATAGGTTTATTTTGGAAAATGAATTCATTTCTAGCTTTCCACATCGACCAAAATAGTATATTTTAAATTTCTTATTACTTTCCAGCCCCAAAAAATTTTTAAATTTTAATTTTGACCCCAAAATAGTTTTTTCCGTTAATAACGGACATGTGACGGCAGAAAATCGAAAGTGTTTAAAATTGAACCTTGGAGATGAACGTTGTTCATTTTGGAACAACGAAGACCAAAAGTGGAATCAGGCCAAAAATGAAATATCAAGAGTGTAATTCTCCCTCAATAGGCATTATGGTGTAATAATGGTGGGAGTGATAGTAGTTATCCATAATCTCCACGTATGTTTAACACTCCCCTACCTTTTTTCTTTTTCTTCTTTTTTTTTTTTTAACTATGAAGGCCTGAAAAACTATCGTACAATTCTCTTGTAAAAAGTTGTTCTCATACTTTATTGCTTAAAATGAAATGCTAAATGTCGTTTATATTTTAATAATATGTTTTATATAACTTCATGGGTTTTTCAATTTGATTCGTTAGCCAACATACTGGCCCACTAGGCAACGGGGCAACAACGGGCTACCACAAGCCTACCCTGAAAGTCCATGGAAGATATCGGTGTCCAATAGTAATAGGGGCTCCCTTATAAGCTCACACAAAATCTCACATTTTTCCAATGTGTTTGAAATGTTACATTTCTAACTTCAAATGTAATTTTGACTGTCTTGTTTTCTCAAATTGGTAAAAGTTTCAAACACAAAATTTGTAATTCTTTGAGTTAGTTTCTTATCCAACTTGATTCATGTACACCTTTCTCATTTGTCTTCTAATGTAGAAGCTATTCAATTTGGATTATAAAGCTAAGTCAAAGAACTACATATTCAGTGATTTGACGTTTGCTATATTTTAGAATAAAAGGGGTCAAAATTACATTTGTAATCAGAACGATACCAGTGAAATTGAAATGATTTTTATTTTTTAAAAGATGCTTACAATCTCGCTATCACCAATACATTCAATGACCTAATGCACTGATCCAACACAGAATACACATCTAATCTCAAAGCAGATTCGACGGGAAGAAAAACCCAATTTAGTACACTAGTGAAACATGAGGTATTTGTATTGTAGACAGAACTAAGTCTAACTTTATTAAAGAGCTGATCATACATAAATCGAAAACCATCACAAATCTCGGGATCAGGACTAACATGTATACGAGCTGGGGGTTCGTGGCGACCATTATATAATAACTCACCGCTCATATCAAACCCCACGGCATTGCTTTAACTATTGACCTACATTACCCAAAAAACATAAAAAAAATATCTACAAAGCATAGAAATCTGCAACTACAAAACTAGGAGTCCGGTTGCTCAGATTTAACAGGCATAGGTGGTGAAGATGAACAGCTTCCGTTTTGGACGTAAAGGCTTTTAGCAACCATAGAGTCTGTCACCAAGCCAACATCAACATCATCAAAATTGAGTGTGCCTCTGAGTTTCCGAGATCTGAAAAAAAAAATCAAACGGAGGAGTTTATATTGTGTGGTCAATGCATATCAAAATTTGGTAGGTTTTATTATTATCAAGTAAATAGAGAAATTACCCGTTCAAACGGTTATTAATTGCGGTCAGGTCCTTGGAAGGGCTCTGGTAAGCATGAGTACTTTCCCCAACACATGCATAATAGCTTTTAGAGCTATGAGAAATTAATGCATCCATCTGCAAAAATTCGTCAGAGATTATAAAATTGATAATAATATCAAACAATGTGTCACAAAATAAACGGAGGATGTGCACAGCTTCTTCTTATACCTTAGATGATCGCAATGGAGAGACATAAACATTGTGTGCTGCAGATACTTTCTTCGGTGACATGTCCGGAAGACTTGGAAATGGAGATGGTTTGGGTGATGCTGGACATGGACCTAATCGGGTCACAAATGATAAGGCCATATATATATATATATATATATATATATATATATATATATATATATATATAAGATCAAATTTACAGGCTAGTTTCTCTTATTTATTTGCTTCCGTTTATTTCTCCAATAGTGTCGAAAGAAAAGTTGGGCAAAGAACACTAACCATCTATATTATTCTTGGTCTCCGGGGACTGAGAAGTAGTTTGTGTCGAACCACCTGGGGCAAGCTCAACTAGGAGTGGTTTTACCGCAGGAACAAATATTTCATTGTAAAATGTTATAATATCAATGTGATCTGGCCCGTTTTTCTGATTTAAAAAACAATCAAATGAAGAAAAAAAAACGTAAGAGATGATGCAAAAATAGTGTCTCAAAGCAAGAGGTTATGCAAAAAGTAAGTATACCCCATTGCGACGCTGAGCTGTCCAATCGACATAGACACTACGAAAAACTTGTGGTTTGCATTGAGGTTGCTTCCGATAATTGGAAATGATTTCTTTGAATGTCAGGTTCAGTTGGGAAATCTGCAATTAAGAAATTGATGTTATACAACAATAGCAAAGAGTAGCAGAGTATATCAACCTCAAAATAAGTCAAGAAACTTAAAGCAGACCTTAGCTACTCCGTAAAAGCAGCAAAGGATAATTTGGTCAATATGTCGGTTGAAAAACAGAGTTGTCCGTTGACCAAGGATCTTTTGGAAAAGGCAGTAGACAGACTCTCTTATCTGCTGGGAAAGCTGTAGCCTTTCAACCATGCCATTTATTCTTACAGCAGCTAACTTCACAATCTAATAAATAGAGTGAAAATTAGATTTGTAAACTGAAATAGGAAGATATATCAAATGGGTAATTGACATTAATGTGTGAGCACGTTTCGCAATAAGAGATATATTATTCAAAAGTTCCATATAAGACTGGCAACAACATCCTTGAAAAATTAAGTCTGAAGTAAATTTTAGTAATCTAATTCACCGACTAGCAGATTGATCAACTGAAATGCCTACTCGAAGAGTACACAAGACGGCCCTTTCTTACGAAGATTTAACAAAACATTGATGTAATTAGACAACACAAATTTTCAAGATTGGTTCATCCATTATATAAAATTATGGATTCGTACTACTAGTGACATTTTGGAGATTTGAATATGTGGCCTATTTCCATTAACTACCTCTTCAAGTTTATAAATAACAAATTCCTGCTTGAATTTTTGTCTCTATTGTGCAAATTGCAGCTATTACAGATGGGCAATATGTAGAACAAAGATAAATTTAGGGGTGATTTTGTAATACCTCGAGCCTGGAAGGGGTATTTATAATTTATAACTAAAGAGGGTAGTTTTTATAACCAACCCAATAAAACATATCAGGTGATTGGTTAACTGCATGTATACCTTGCTGAAGAACACATTGACTGCTGTTTCTGCACAAGTTTCCCCTCCACCACCTGGATTTGGTCTTGTAGGACTGTGAACAAGTAGAACGATAAGAAATGAACAAGAAGGTTAGAAAATAATGCTCGTTGATAAATCTGCCAATTTTCTAAGACTTAAGATGAAATTACCTGGCAAATGCAGACTGCAAAAAAGGTGGTGGAATCTTCGGTTTCAGATTGTTCAGGGCTAAAAAGCGATCCTTCACCGGCGAAGTGAATGAGTTCCGCTCAACTAATACACTCCGGTACTCAGTGCACAATCTTTTCGGTGAACAAATATCTCCATTTTGACCTGCAATATTATTTTAAGTGTGTCATTATGAAGCATGATTCACCTACCAAAAAAGCACAATGCCTACGAACTAAGGTTCTGGAACATGATATCAATACTTAAAAGGAACAATCTTTTTCTGAAGATATCTGAAAATTCATTACCTTGTTTTTCGTTCTTCAGCAAGGATTGCATGGGAGGTGATGCCCCACACGACACATCAAAGTGCATGGCAATCGCATCCAAAGATGGCATGGGTTCAGCTAATAAGCCAAGACGACTTATCTCTGTGGAAAGGGTTGATCTTGCTACTATCAAGGAGTTATACATTGAAGAGCCTTTTTCCCAAACCATGCTCTCCAAAAGTCGTTCTTCTAGAGAATTTAGATGTCTTCTGAGTTCTCTCGGGAGACTTTCCTCATGTCTGATGAAGCTCTCTATCACCTTACTGAGATCAAAAGCTGTTATCCCTGTTCTCTCCAAAACAGTTGGGAACAACATCGTCACAGTTTTATGCGTTGCCAGAACAAGCTCAGCAGAACAAGCAAGCATACATCTGTGAAATCTCTCATTGGTTAGCAAAGATGTTAAATTGTTTGCATGCAAAATCTGTGACTCCGCTGTGCACATTGCTTGCAGAACCCTGAAGTAAAGCTTCATTGCTTCCATTCGACGGTGTTGAGCCCACATGTTGTCCATCAAGCTTGCGTTTTGCCCTGGACCACTACTTGGAAAGATGGCCTCGAGTATTATCTGTGCCCTCCTAGTGACATCAGCAGTCACATCCCTGTCACATGACGACAGGAATCTCTCCAGATCAGCTGAAGGTTTAGATGGAAGTGGAGCTATAACTGTCCTTAGCCATTTTGCAGTTGTCATTGCAGTGCTGACAGGAGTAGCTGCTATCTTGTATATGCCACCATTCGAGTGACTTGCAGGAGACCGGTAAGGAGATAATGGACTTGTAAGTGTCTTTGTTGGGGAAGATATAACGTCCAGTTTCCTCTGAAGAATAAAAAAAGATATACATAACTTATAGCAACAAAAACTTGTACATTAGTGAAAACTCTTGAACATTTCACTAGAAACAAACCTTAGCTCCACCTCCATTCGTGGTTACAGCACCTCCAGATAAGCTACCTGAACCTAGCAGGCTGTCATTCTCATTGATGAAAATCCTCTCGTCCAATTCACCCACATTTTTATTTGCGGCATCATAATCTGTCTCTAGTAAGACTAAACTAGATGACAAAGATGATTCATCCATCAGATCTTCAAAGTAAATCAAACCATCTGCAGTTGGACATTAGACATAACAATAAAAACGTTGCATGAATGACATTAGACAGTCAATAATATGACAATAATACATCACTACAAACACATTAGACTAACCTGTGATAATATTTTCCAAGTTTTCAGGTTTACGTTCAGAAGCCAAGCAAGGCTTTTTACTCAGAATGTCAGCTATCAAGCTGTTTGCTTTTTCCATAGTTTTCTTTAACTCGTCTTCTGAGGTCTCATACATATTGCAAAGTGATGCAAGTAGGTCAACCTTGTCACCTTTCATAACTGCAAAGGATTTAACAAACTGAATGACACCTTGAACAGAGAAATAATGCCACAGAATAAATTTAATAGCCAAATAGAACTTTTCTTGGTAGAATATCAATATGATGAAGCGAGAATGTACCAATGTGTTCAGAATCACTGACGTTGAAATTTCTGAAGCGAGCAGGGACATGTATAAGGAGTATTGCCTGTTAACAGTTCCATACGAAGCAACAGTATAATTAGTCGGTGTACAGCAATTAGCTTAAGAATCAGTTTATTGTAACGAGTTTGCAGAACACAGGACCAAGTGCATATGAAAGTACAAATCTTTGGTGTCGTGTGTTATATAAAAAGATTCATAGTTAACTTTCCCTGACATATTCTAGTTCTAAAGATTCATAGTATCACCAATAAAGCATTAAAATCCACTGACCAGTACAGAAACTAGACCATGAGTGCATGTTACTAGGTCCTTGCAAAGACTGAAGACATGTACACGAAGCGCCAGAAATAGTAACCATCCGAAACGGTAATAGTCTGATTCACAGCCAGAGGTATTGGCAACAACTAATTGCTTGTCATTATTACCATCCGCAATAGAGAAAAATTCCCGAAACGCACGCTCGTACTTCCTGTCATGAAAGATAACAAAAATCTACTCACGATTTGAATGAATGGTGAAAACGTCATTTGAAATTTGGAACAGATAACTCATCTAAACAATGAAAGATTCACTATCATTAACAACACAGCTAATTGCTGTCAATGCATGACTAAACTTTAATTTTGTTGTGAAACCAAATTTGGCGATGAAAAATACATTCTATTAATAGTCAACGGGAGAAATATGCTTAAAAGATGAAAAATGGAACAGCAAGAACCATTCTTTTTCTCTGCCAATGCATAGCTACACGTTAAAAAAAAAAAAAAAGAATGCCATATTCAAGGAAAATGCACAAGTAAGAGTCATATTCCAAGAAGATTGGCAATTGGGCACATAATGCAAAACAAAAGTTAACGTTAGAGTGCGACTTGGAGTTTAAAATGCGCAAGGAACTTGAGCATATGAATAGCTAAATTGCTATGTTGCTAAATAGCTATTGAGTTGAAGATCAACAGCTAAAAGTGCATAAAATTTACAGCTAGTAGAAGGAGAAGGAAACTATATTTAGTGAATACTTACTTGCTCAAAACGGTCAAATGCACAAAGTTGGTTTGTGATTCCTTTGCCTGATGTACCAAACGAAGGAATGAGACAAAATAACAACAGAAATAAAAATCACAAGGTGAAACATGTTTGATCGAATAAAATATCTTGCTTGAATATAATATATCCCATGATCACTCAAGTACCTTGAGTCTTTTCTCCCAATCCCCGCCGTAAAGGTTATTCAAAATTGATCCAACCTTGATCAGAAACTGATGAAGTTCTTTGTAAAAATCAAAAACACTGCAGGGTAAAATGCAAAATCACAATGATGTACAGTTACTAATTTTCTAACATGCAAAGCAAAAAGTGATTCCCAACAAAAAGTAATATACTTGAGCCTTGCTGCTTTCAGAATCTGGCATAAAGAAAGTCCCTTCTCTGCGGGAGCACCATTCTCACTGAGCCTTCTCACTGAGTAGAGAACAAATGCAAACCAATACCGTTCGGCTTCATCCGGCTGATAATAAATAAAAATCAATAAGAAATCATGGACAAAGTAAATTTGACAGAAAATGCCATTCCATCAATGAAAATAAAAATGAATTCAATCGCATTAACAAAAAAATTAATAAATAAATAAATAAATAAAAGAGAATACGGAAAATAATAGCCAATAACACACACCGTCCCAGTTCCAACAGCAGAGAAATTAGTCATCAGAAGATTCTTGCTTTCATTAAACAACTTTGTCGCTTGTGTCAAAAAGTTGTCGTCAACCAACGGTAGATCATTCTGGTTATTATGACATACGGCAAAAAGCAAATGAACAGTTAGTTAAATAAGATAGTTAAAATTTGGATTCATATCTACAAAACATGACAGTTGTAATGAATTATTGTAACAAAAGGCACACTCAAGTATCGACCGTAATGTTAATCCTCACTAATATTATCCGCAAAAATATGAAGCATCTTAAGGAAAGTGAGCGGAGCCAATTAAATATTTAATCTTTAAAGCCAGAGGAACTTATTCACGTTTATTTCGTTTCTTTCCTTTTTTTTTTTTTTTTTTGTTTTTGGAGAAGGGTGAACTTATTCGCTTAAAATTATAGAAAACCAAAAGCTATAAACCACAAATTAACAGAAGGGAAGCACTCAATAAAATACAGAAGAAAGAAAAAAAGGGGGTAAAAAATTGACAAATTAAAGAGAAGACTGATAAAAAAAAAAAAAAAAGAGAGACCTTGCAAAACTGAGCGAAGCGCGCTTCAATGCTGGTGGTCCCACCTCCATCTTCGGGGCTCGAAATCTTCTTAAGCTCCGCCATTAATTTCAGATCTCCGATCTACTCAATTCACAGATCGGACAAAATTACAAGGGAAAAGCAAAACCCTAGTCATGTAGCCAACAAAAATGGAAGGAATTGAAACAACTCACCTGATAATTTCTAGATTTCCAACTTTTAGCTGCTTTGCTGGTGATGTTTCCCCCTTATCTCTATGAAGAAGAGAGAGAAACAGATACAGAGAGATAGAGAGAGAGAAATAGGTTTACGTTTTCTATTTTAGCATTTTTTTTAATTAGCGTTTGGGGGAAATAAACCCTTTTAGCTCTTCTCGCGCGGGAAAACATAGCATTATATGCCACATCACCATGCATCATAGCCGACACCATACATCACACCCAGTACACATGTGACGCGTGTCCCTAGGGCTTATTTTACCGCCAAATTTTGGCTCCGCCCGCCCAAATAAAATCTTCTTTTATTTATCCATTTTTTACCGTGATGATAAATAGTAGTAACGCTTCTTGAGACTTGAAGAAATAGTCTTCACTGTGTATCAAAATAAAAAAGGCAATAATCTTCGATCTAATTTTCAAGGTCCCTTGAAATTATGAATTGTAATATTTTGCGAGCTAAGAAAACATTAAACATTTTAGTGGTTATTGAAATGCATTTTTGTTTTGATATCTATGAATTGTGTATTTAGAAATAGGGTTGTTCATGGTCGGGTCGGTTGATTATCGGCCGATTATCGGCCCGACCCGACCAACCGACTCTTACAAATATGAAAAACCATTATCGGCCCGACTATTGTGAGTCAGGTAATGGTTGGCAACCGACTTTGTCGGTTGCCAAAACGGATCGGTTGAAATTATCGGCTACATATTAATTAAAATAAAAAAATAAAAAAATTATGCTATTCCTCTATCAAAATTCAGCAACAAACATTCCAATATTTCATGCCCAAAATCAAATTTCAACAATATCACATATTAAAAATTAAATTTCCAAAAATAATATAAAATACTAAAACGAATCACTTTCAGCCATTCACACTTTCACATCACAAAATTCTGAAACTTTTAATTTTAATTTGAGAAACACAAAAATTCGTACCTTAGAATTTAGAAAGAACTAGAAAGGGCTAGAGGTAAATCTTGGGAGAAAGCAACGGCGCGTAGGCGGCGATGGGCTGATAGAGAGAGACGAGAGATATATCGGCGACTAGAGAGAGAGACAATAGTCGAAGGTAAGGCGAAAATGAAGAGTATAGTTTTTTTAGTTGTGTATTTTTATTCATTTCACCGAAAGGTCAAAAATTAAATATTGAAACTAGTATCGGTTGGTCGGGTAATATTAAAAACATAAAGAGAAAAAAAAAAAAAAAAAAAAAAAAAAAAAAAAAAAAAAGTCGGTTGGTCGGGTAATATCGGTCAACCGACTTTTCAACAAATTAGAAACTATACCCGACCCAACCATGTATGGGTCGGTTAAAATTATCGGCCCGACCAAAATGAGTCGGTTGGTGGGCAATTATCGGCCAGAATAGTCGGGCAGATAATGGGTCGGTTGTCGGGTAAAACCGACCCATGAACAACCCTATTTAGAAATATTTTATATTTTCTTAATGTTGTTATGTGTTTCGTTAATTTGTTTCCAATGTTTAGAATAGTTGTATCAATTTATTTGAAAAAGAAAAACATAAGTGGCTTTATTTTTGTCTTCGGGCACCTTAGGCCTCCCGAACTCTGGTATCGACTATCGACCATGAAATTATGGGATGTGGCCGTTGTGTGGGCTGGTGTTGACGGTGTGTATGGAATGGGTGCGACTGGCAATGCTGGAAGCTGTAGGAGTAGAGGTGCACGAAATGATTGTTATGGAGATCAATTTGGATTTATCGCGAATTAATGTATCTGGACATTGCTCATGTATGTATTCATTCTCATTTCTGAGTAATTATACTCTTCAACTAAGTCAATTATCAGAAATCTGAATATATATATTTATTCAAAAGTTTATTTTATAGTTAAGGTTCAAAATATATGGAGTTTCAAATGAGAAAAAGGATTAAAAAAGAAAAAAAAGAATTGTTAGGGTTAAATAGTGGAACGTGAATAGCTAATAGTACAATTAATAACAAGGGTGAGCTTAAGTGCAAAGCCACACGCGCGCTGCAGTCGCCCGCCCGGCTCGAACTTACGCCCGGGTCTCGGGGCTTTGGGCTTTGGGAATGTTTGGTTTGGAGTTGGGCCATTTTTTGACCAAATTTAAATTAAGTTTTACGGGCTTAATTAATTAATTCGAATTTAATATTTTTAGCTAATCAAAGAGCGACATAGATGACACATCATCGTCCAGTATGCGACATGCATATCCATGCGCGCGCCAAGTGTGGTACCTCATCATCCAAAAAAGTAGATATCTAAGTTGAATTGGTGCATGGTCCGTGCGAAAAGATGTATCACATTTTCAGCCATTTTTCTTTACAAAAGTTGTGTCTTTTGGACACAAATTTTCCAAACCTATAAATAGAGCTCCTGCATAATGGAAATTCACTAATTCGAATCCAAAGCATTCTCTGCATTGAAAAATCATATTGTTCATCTCCTCATTCATGTCTAGAGAGTCCAAAGCTCACGTTTTGATCGTTGTAGTTCGACTTTTGTTGTGCTGCAAAAATCGAAATCCGTAAATAGTTTTATCTTGGGTACAGTTGGCTAAAATGTAAGCATATATACAGGTCAATCTTGTCTTACAGAGAAAGAATTTAATTCTCGCATCGACTTCTTTTTCGTCCTAAATTTGTGTCCAAATATTCATTTTGAAATATACATCATATTTAACAGTTTATTTTGGCTAATTTATGAGGTAAATTATTTTAAGATTGATATGCCATTGAAGTACTTCATTTATTTGATGAGGCTAAAACCTTATGCAGTGATATTATCAATGCTTGGTTATGTTTTCATTTCACATGAGACTTTTTCCCGAAACAAATTTGTGTTAAGGTTTTCAAAAAAAATCTTAAAATAACTTCTAAAGTTTATCTTTCCCTCATGCATAATGTGACTGCTACATTAAAAACAAAAAAAAATTGGTTGCAACTAAAAATTATCTTCACTAAAAAACAAACAAGCATCACTTTTTTATTTTTTAAATTCTTCTTTAGAATATATTTTCCTAGCACTTATAAACATGAGTGAGGACTAGATTATATTTTATCGCATCTCAATTTATAATAAACATATTTTTATTCTCTAATTATTCTCTCAAAATATATTTAGCCAAAATAAAATGAAAATAACTCGCCAGACCGTATCCAAGCACTAGCATCCAAAGTTTTTGTTGCTCTCAAAAAAGTGGAGTAGAGATTTTGCTTAAAAAAATGTTAGTAGAATAATAATGATTATTCTTTGGGTTAATAAGATATAACCCCTCATTAGGAAAAATATTAGGACTAACCATCTTACATTATTTTTAATGGGTCAAACCCCCTCACAATTAGCAATTAGTACTGAACTACCCCTATAATTTCTAATAGCAATGACCCCCCCACTATTTTTCCCAAAGCTGCATATCTTCATCCGTTTCATCAAAATAATTTATCCTCAATTTCCTCTACGGTGCTATATTTGTGCCAAGAAAATCGCCAAAAAAAATCTGCAAATATATCGGATCATTTCCCAGACACAACAATGCCCTAGTTTGCTACATTTCTTAAAAAAAAAAAAACAACAAATAATATTTGTGTGAGAATCGTTGAGAAATACAAGTCAACAACAATGGTGAAAGGTAGCAAGAAGAAGACAGGTAGTTTCCTATACACTCGTCGCTCCCCTCGACGTCTATTAACCTAATTTATGTACATTTACCACATAATTTATGTTTTTGACACCCTCTTCAGCGACTCCGAAGGACAAAATCGAGGTCTCCTACAGAAACGGTATACAGCGGTATGCGACGACCATATGCGACGGTTCAGATGTCTTCCATGGTTGATTACTCAAAAATGGAGTTTGTTAACACGATTGTTTTTTTAGATCTACAGATCTATGGTCGCACTATTTGTTGACTCATAAATATTTGTTTTCCTATGAAATTTGTTTTATCAGAGTCCAAAACAAAGAAAAGACCAGTGTTGTCGAAAACATAAAATATTGTAGTCATCTACACTCAGAGTCAACTATAAAATCGGTAGTTCACTATATTTTTCCCAAAGTCAACTATAAAAATTAGATAGTCAACTATAATTTTTACGATGTCAACTATAAAAAAATGGTAGTTAACTATATTTTTGCCAGAGTCAACTACAAAAATTAGATAGTCAACTATAATTGTTCAAATGTCAACTACAAAAAATTGGTAGTCAACTATAATTTTTACATTAATTTACCATATTATTTTTCAATTTAAGATACTATGGTGTTATAAAATTGAATACTCATGATAAAGATCTCATCTTCATGAAAACATGAATTTCATGGAGTAGAAAATAAATTGATTTTAACGACCAAAAAATGAGATATAGAAGAAAAGGTACAATAGTGAGAAGAAATAGAGGAAAAAAAATGAAACAGAAACCGACGAGAAGAGATGAATTGAGGGAAGAGAAAGAAGAGAGATAGAGAAGAGAGAGGGAGAAAAAGAAGAAAAGAAAAAGATACGGGAAAAGAGGAAATTGGGAAGGAGAGAGAAGAGAGAGAAGATAGGAGAGAGGAGAGAGAAAAATAAGAAGAAGAGAGAGAGAGAGAGAGAGAGAGAGAGAGAGAGAGAGAGAGAGAGAGAGAGAGAGAGAGGGAGAAAAAAACAAGAAAAGAAAAAGATAGGGAAAGAGGAAATTGGGGAGGAGAGAGAAGAGAGAGAAGGGAAGGAAGAGAGAGAAGATAAGAGAGAGGAGAGAGAAAAATAAGAAGAATAAAAGAACACATTAAAAAATTGAGGAAAATAAGGAAGAGCGAGAAATTAACGGAGGATATAAAATGACGGATATGAGAGAAATAAGGAGAAAAAAGAAAGTTGAAGAAAAATATGGACAAAAAATGGCATAATAAGCAATAACATAAGCTTAGGGGGTCACACAATTCAGAAAATATTAAATGAGTTTGTCTACAACTATTATTTTACCTAATGAATGGGTTATCCCTCATTGTCCGTTATTCTTTTTGTATTTACATATGTTATTTGATTTGAAAAGGAAACTATCAATCATTTTACCCATCCGTATTTACTCTGTATAAGAAAAAAGTAAATTAAAAATAGAGTTATTAAATGGAAAAAAAAAAAAAAAAAAATTAGCAGCAGTTGAAAAACTAACGGATGAAAGCGCAAAGAAGTTGAAGAACCATTCAAAACTCAAACTAACGGTTTTCATGAATGAGACACCACACCACTAACTTCGCTACAACTACTCTCTATTATCCAATATTAATTTACAAACAAATTTGTATGCATATTTGTGTGTATACATAGTACTTGCAAACTTAATCATCCCACTACAAAAAAAAAAAAATAATGGCATTCAGTGCAGCGGTAAGTTCGTTCCAACAATTAAATTAAAGTAATCCCCCTTTTGGTTTCTTACACCAAATTAATATATAATTTTTTTTTTTTGACAGAAACAATGCAAATCAATAATAATGCAGCGCAGCATGTACAGCCACTTGTCCATTCGGAATATGGCTTCAACGACAACACCAAAGATGGCGGCGGCATCAGTGGCTGCTGCCGCTGCTAGCGGTGCAATGCAGCAACAAGGGGGGAGGATGAAGAGGATAGGCGCAATATACGGACCAATGTGGGCGGTGATCGGAATAATGGGAGGATTAGTCGGAACGGCATGCTGCATTGGGATACACACCGCCAAACAACAGCTATTCCATTCACCGTCTGTTCAGGTTACCAAAAAGAGAAGGGAGTGCGTTCCCGAGGTTGACACTCCTGAAGCTGTTATCCGTTCAGCCGACAAGTTCGAGAACAAATCATTCCTAAGGAAGGTCGCTCACATTCAGGACAACCGTAACCGTGCAGTTCATCCCGATCCATACGCTCGGTATTTTATTCTTCCATTTTTATCTAATTATGTTTATTTGACATAGATTAAACGTGTTTTACTTAATATGGCAGGTCTCGGGAGGCTGAAACCTTACACTCGGTGGGCGTTCGCACTTAAGCATGTGGAATTGAGTAATTCAAATGTTTGTATATAATAATAGCAGCTTATATATATTAGTAAAATAAATGGTTAGATTTTAGAAGCTAACCTCTGTTACCCCTGTTTTAAATGTTTGTTTTTTTTGGTTTGGATTATGCATTGTAATTTGTATTTGTGCCCCTCTGCTTAGTTCAATGCCTATAGCAGCAGTAGTGAGGTGCTTAACTGTATATTTGTTTACTACAATAATAAAGTTTGTTTAATTAGTATTTATTAACTGTCGCTAATGGCTTCTTACTTCTTATATGCAAAGAGGTGAAGTGTTTCGACTTGTTATAATCCTTAGAAATCATACTTTCACAAAAATTATAATCCTTAGAAATCATACCTTCTTAGTTGTCATAGTATAAATTGATGGTTAAAGAAATGAAGTATATTGAATGAAGAAAAAATTAAATAAACGTGTCATACATGTATTCTACAACTCCAGCAATGGGCGACATCACAATTTAGTTGTTTAACAAAACTGATGAACACATTTCATTTAAATGCATTTTGTAGTAACATAAAATTATCTAAGTACGAACATCCATAAACCAATGTTTATAGTTCTATACCTGTTGTTGTAATCATAAGACATTACAATTATAAAGTACAATAGTCGTGATCTTACTAAAAAGTTTTCAGTAATCATAAGAAAAATTATACTATCATGTCCTTTCATTTGTAAGAGTTTACAAATTCGAGCACTGATGATTCGCTTCTGGAGTTGCTTGTCGAAGTCAAAAGTTGAACACTTTCTGCCTCTTGCTTCTTTTCCTCTTGGCATATGCATCCGCAATAAAATGAAGATTAACATCTGGGGAAGCCCTGACAAAGTGTTAAACGTACAACTTGAATCACACTAAATAGAAACAAAAAGATTTAACGTACAACTTGAATCAGGATTCTAAGTGATAATAAGATTTAACGTACAACTTGAATCACACTAAATAGAAACACAAAGATTCTAATAAAGTTACTTGCTCAACCTTAAAAAAAATTAAAATATTATTCGTGTAACGGGCTAGTGCATTGAACGAATGGTACAATGAATATTATACACGTAAAATATTAAAAAAAAATGTATTTATTGAAAATAATAATAAAAGTAATTTCATAAATTATAAGTTATTAATTAATGTATAAATTAATAATTATTAATTTATCGATAAGTTAATATTTCGGTAAATTAATGAATTTTTGCTGGTTCCAACTGTATTAATTTATAGAGTTTTAATTGTATATTAAAAAAGAAAAGGAAAAAGAAAAAAACAACAACAAAACAACTCATCACTGAAACAAAAAATGCGATGATTGTATTTTCTCAAAAAATAATTGCATATATTTGATTGAAGGACGGTGTTGAATCAGATTTTCAGAGATCACATGCAAGAGTAGTTGTAACTCAAATTTTGAAAACAATCATATATAAGAAATAGAATTGAAATGTAAATCACAGACAATGTAAAAAACTATCAGGAAAAAATGGATGGTTAATTTTTTTTTTTTTTTTTTTTTTTTTTTTGAGTAATGGATGGTTAACTTTAATGCCCATCACTTAAAAAATCCCCAAAAATCAACTCCAAATTTCATACAACCTGAATATAGTGAGCTTCACCAATATCCCTTGAAACTAAGAATCATGTAAAGTAAAAATCATCTGGAGAAAAAAGGTGAAAATAACTTGGTGTGAGAGGTTACAGTTTTCCTAAATTGTTGCGACCTCTTTGATAGAAACATCAGCACTACACTACAGTTTTTTCACACCCACCGGCAGCGGAGGGAGATATTTTCGGTCCACCCGCGGAAGTTGTTGTAATATTTTTTCATCCAATCTGAAAAATAACTTGGTTCGAGAGACCGTGTGTTGCAGTTGGAGATTGTGTTTGCAGTAGTTAATTTTGGAGACACGAACGTGTTTTATTTCTTCTAAAATAGTCCTAGGACTATCAAAAAATTACGAAAACTGCCCTAGGGTTTGAAAACCCTAAAGTGCCACGTGTCAGCAAATGAAGTTAGGGATTCTCATAGATTAAAAAAAATTGAGAAATTGAAATTAAACTCGATTCGTCTGTATATATACAATATATATGAAGTTCATAACTCACCATACTGCAAAAGAATCTATCTTTCACCGGAACAATTAAAGGCAACTCAACTGATCAGGCATCTACTGTGTAACATGGAAATTACGAAACCTGCTGGAGTTCCGTACGTACGATGATCTCGGCTTTAAACAACGGATATACACTTCAAAATCATATTCATCTTTTAAATATGGAACTTATAAACTACTTTGCTACGAAAATAGTTTTAAAAAAAATACAAATTAATGATCGCTTTTCTAAAGAAAATAAAAATAATTTACTATTAATTAATTATCTAAGAAAGCAAAAAGAAATGTTTAACCAAATATTTACCCAAATTAAAAGGATTTTTATGAAAAATAGTTATTTTGTTTCCTTTCAACTGAGGAATTCCGTTGATGAATGAAATTGAAAAGAATGGAAGCATATAGAAATTATTTTTACGACACCCAAACTGAAAAAGAAGACACAAGAAATTACGATTTGGCAATAAAATACGAAAAGTTGATCACATCTGGGTACAGCAAACACCATTTTGATAAAACAAAAGATCAATTAATTAGAGCAAAAATGCACCGAAAATCAAGCTTAGAGAATTTGTAAATATCAATTTCACCAGAAGTCTCAAATTCTCAGACGAAAGAACAGGTTCTAAAGTGTTGTTTCATGGTCTCTTGATCTTTGAGAAAGTTCCAGTTTCCGAAAAGTAAGTGCTTTGAGTACCACCGCCAAGCTGGTTTGCCTGAGGGTTTGAAAGCTCAATTCCCTGAAAACACATATACGATATACACATTTTAGTAAATTCCGTCAAAGTATCAAAGGAAAAAAAATAGTAACTACAAAGTATATGTTCATATCTCGGTTCAATCCTAATTGTGTGCGTGACTGTGTGATGTAAAGAGAAGCATCAAAAAACCTGAACAGGTGTGAAAGCCAAACTCGAAGTAAGTCCAGAAGTTGCGCCACCTGTTCCGTAATCTCTCCCCTTAAACCTGAAAATTTAAAGTGCGTGAATAAATGAAGTGAGAATTTTCTCAATTGGGTTAATTTCTCGTTTAGTAACCATCAAAGGCAACATAAAAAGGGTTAAACACGAGTAATAGCATAACACCGTACTTCTTGGCTACTTTAGCAGCAAGCCTGCTTTGACCAGCTGATACACGTAGCTTCCCACTACCAGCTTGACCTAGCATTCCATATCCTTCTCCCAGTCCATCACCTTCAATAAAAATCACCAATTATCAGAAATATTATCTAAATCAACAGCCCATGACTTTGAAAACGATATATAAAACACAACATTATTAATTAAACAAGTTTTAAACAAACAATTTAATATAACTCGTGAAGTTTGGCATAATACCTAGTGAGCTCTCCTCTGGTATGCCGAACTGCATTCTGTTTGCCAGCTTACGCATGTCTGTAATAGCATATCTGATACAAGGGTTCAACCACATTAGGTTCTTGAAATTAAGAAAAAAAAAAAAGAATTAACTTCAAACATGACCTCAAATATTTCTTTTAACATTATAAAAAAGTAAAAGAAAAGGAAATTTCAAGTACCTTTCTTTCATCTTTCTTAACCTTCGACCACCTCTTTTCTTTTTAGGCTCGGAGTCAGGAACGGGAAGAGGTTTAGGCTGCTTGGCAGGGGGAGGCTCTTGCCATTTCTCAATCTTTTTCTGAATATCTGCACGAAAAGTTCTCCCAGTTTTTCCAGTTGGATCTCCTCTAGTAGAATCTACACGTGCAGCAAGTGTAGACTTTGCAGCCAAAAGCCGGCACGCACGCATCTTCAAAGAAGGAGGAGTGCCCTGAAATATCTCCGTTTGTTCAATATAACCAACACGAAACTGTGACGTGGCAGTTGAAAATCCAGCTAAATTCTTCCTTTTGGCACCGAGTAGCTGAACATTGCATGCAGGCATTTTCGCCAAAGCCGAAAGGCCGCCAGCTGTCCCCATAAGTTTGGCAGCGACAGCACTTCCAACTATAGCAGAAAGATTAGGAGCAATATATCCCATTCGACTCTCCACAAAATCAAGAACATTCTTCTTTGCAGAATCTAGAGCGAGAGCACGGTCACATGCATCAATTGTCTTTTGCAAGACATCTTCTGGAAGAGGCTTCCCACTCGTGGTTGAGGCTGTAACAGAAACTACCATAATAATGGCAGAGGGTAAAAGACCTTCTAGGTCAACAAGCGTCAGGTCAACTTCATTCCCAATCTTTTTAACAACCCGAGCATAATCAATAGGGTGATGAACCAGAGACTCGAGCTCGGGGAATTTTAGGCGGTACTTGTCGCGGATAAAATTGTGAATGATCACTATTTCATTTTCAATATCAACCGACAGTGCGTTACAATCAACTATCAACTGGTATTCTGGGTCATCTTCTAGAACAATTGCTTGAGATGAATTCTCAGAACCCCTTTCCAGCGCATTTTCAACTTTCTGCAAAGCATCAAAAAAATATATAAGTCGAAGCCATAACACTAAAAAAAATTAAGTGGATTTGATACATCATTAACTCTAAACATCACGGACCTATAGAAGGAAATGAGTTGCTGAACAATCAAGGAAATGCAACAGTAAATTCACCCTAGAGTAAAGGCAAACATCATCAAGTACTGAAAATACATGAAGCGTAATACTTGGTGGATAACATTAATTAATTGTCTAAAATCTAAACTAAACTGACCATTATGATGTCTGCAAAGCGCTGAGATTTTTGTAGTTTCGACACACTATCGAGATCATCGTAATTAAGTGCTTCTATATCTGCCAGATCACCATCTATATCTTCTTCCATTTGCTCTGCATTGTCATTGTCCTCTTCCTACAAGTGAAGTACTGCCAATTTAGGGACACAAGCAAGATAAAAACATATAAATACAAATCGAAGTTTGTGAAACAAAATTTAAACAAGAAAGGCGTCCAACAAGTACAGAACAAAGTCATATTTACATGCAATCATATAGAAAACTTATGACTTTGAAATAAACTGCAATATACTAACCTGAAGGTCATCTTCATTATCTGACAATTCATCAAGATCAGCCAGAAAGGAATCATTAAGAGTTGCCTGAAACAAGAAGCATATTTACCGTCATCGTCAATTTACTGTATACGATCATACAACAGTTCTGGAAATTAAAGCAAAAGTAATCATGTGTAATACAACTTTTAGTCCAAACAACCAAGTTACATAACATGCATAAGTATAGTTGACTGCAACGAAAGAAGTTTCACAAACAAGACAACAACCGTTACTTCTGTAGTAAGCAAAGACAAAGTGTTCATTCTAGCTATATATCAATATAGCTAATCAAAAGAAAAGGAGATTCTCAAACATGACAACAACAAATAATTAGGTGACAGCAGATGAAAATTGTTCACTCCGACATTGCACTTTAGTATTTTGGAAAAGCTGTTCGGGTGGGAATAAGGAACAGGTTTCTGTAAGGAACAAAGAACCCTGTCTGTACTCATACAAAAAGGGTTATCTAGTATCAACAGACCACCAGAACAAAATTCCTGACGACTGATCTATTACATCGTCACACTACCAGTAGAGCAAGATATGAACAAAGATAGAAGCCAAATAAGAGATGGTATGAGATGGAACACTACTTCAGTCAAAATTGCAGAATCATAAGATATGCAGCAAACAGGCCTCTGCATTTACGCATTCAGAAACTAATTATACTTCTCCATACACATACAATTTCAAATGACCTACAGCAGGCACCAGTTCTTCACCGGTGCGAAGCATGTATAGAGACAGCTAGTGTTAATAGTATTACCCGAAACTCATCGTCATTGTAAAAAAAAAAAAGAAAAAAAAAACAATAATAAATATTGTATAGTTGTCTTTTAGAGTAATTACATAGTTGGATCATTTGCTATCTTAAGGTCCAGGACATGTCAATGCAGAACTATGAACAACAAGTGGCGACATACTTAGCGCAGACTCTCCTCGACAATGAGGTTATATTTACGTAGCTCTTCATGTTGACAACAAAAAGAACAAGTTATATCGTTCGAATGTGAGGAAATAGTTTTCCCCATCCAATCAAAACTAAACAAGCAACGCAGACACTGTGGGAAGTTCAAAAGTATTGCTCGCTCTGAGACATTTGTAGATCTATGTTGTGCTTTTATAAGTTCCGTTTTCTGATGGAAGTACTTACATCGTTTAGTGACCAAGGCCCAGCAGACTAAAAGTTCTAAGAATACAAATAATGAACACAATTTGAGTGAAAAACATGAACTTGCTCTTAATGTAACAAATGCAATTCTATATTCAAAAGTATCCCCTTTCCCTTACGCATCACATAAACTAGATACAAAAGTTGATATGCTATTGCTAAACGAAGAACAACTCCCCTCTACAAATTCTTCCCATTTGGGCTTTGGGACACCAGTTTATATTCATGCACATGGCAGAAAATATGATACATTAATATTTCATAACAAGATACATTTAAATACAGATTGAAAAAAAAAAAATTCTATGAACTAGAGTTAACATGATCAAACCAACCCTAATTTCTTCACTCCCAGCACAGCACATAATACATATAGAAGTTTTTCACACACTAATTAATAGGGCTTTAACTCAGACGCAGTAAACAAATAGCACAACCAAACAATTGATATAACTGAATCGAAATACAGAACATTACCATATTTTTTTTATCTTACGGTACGAGATTTAAACCTCAAAATTGGTATTGCAGACCTGCAAATAAATTGTAGAGAATCACCCGATAGAAAAAGAACCATATTCATCAATAAGTATAAATAAATACACGGAATTTGGAAGAATAAAATAAAAAATTCAAAACCCTAGGGCACAAATTAAAAGACATACCAACCAGAAAACAATCGCCAGGAAAGAGAGACTATGCAGTCAATTAGTTACTGTATATACTCTCCTACCGAGTATGAAAAAGAGTCGGATAAAGAACGCGATTCTGCTGGAATTTGTATTGCGAAGAAAGATGAACACCGTCGTATTTGGTTTTTATTATTTTGTTCCATCTTTATGGAAAATTACATGTTTAGTCCTCAAACTTTATCCACGTTTTTTAAATTGCCCTATGGATATGTTTGAATGACTATAATAGTCCCTCATGATTCCACTTTTTAACAAAAAAGTCCACCGTTATTTTTCCAGGAGTTTATTGTAACAACTACCTGTGTGTAATCTCTAATTGTCAAAGACACCCGTATTAAAACAATTAGAAAGAACCCCTATAAAAATTAGTCAAAGTCAGTAGGATAAATATGTGATGCCTCCAGTTTCTGAAAATATATATAAATAGGTCATATGTCTTTTTCCACCCTAGTCAAAAACTCAAATTCTAGTTTTAATTTGGCAGACCCCTGATGCATAGTGATGGGATCATTTTACACTTATGTCAGTTTTTGTGAGCCCCCATACGCCTAGCTCCGCTCCCCCTTCCGCAACACCTTCTTGCTGAGCTGAGCTGCCAACTATTATGCCGCCTTTAATCGTGAGGCTAAAGTCAGGGAAGGGGAAGACAATAGATCGGAACAGTTGTGGAGTCCTCTGTCACCGTTGCCATGAGATTGGAGGCCAAAGTCAGGGAATACCAAAGTCTTTGTCGTCGCCGTCGCGAGATCTGAGATCAAAGTAAAGGAATATTTATTTTTGGGGTACTTAATTTGTTTCGAATTTTGTGTGTTTGTGGTTTGATCGATCGTTTTTTCTCTATTTGAGTTGTTCTATCACATATGCTATTAACTGCTCATGATATATGAAAGTGATTTGTTTCAAATTTTCCTTAGTGTACTTCAAATTCGTTAGCAGAAAAATAAAAAAAGTGTATTTCAACCATATTTGTATTGAATTATATTGATTTTTTTATTTGTTATACATATTTCAAAAATATTGTGTCATATTGAATTTGATGTTACATGGAAAACGTGAACTAAGCTTTGCTGCTTGAAATATTATGAAGGATAACTTTGGGAAAATACAACTGTTGAAATTATATAGATTTATGATCATTGTTTATTTTTATTTGTCATGTAATGTAATTAGTATGTTCCATTTCGCTCTTCATTTTTTTACTATTTGTATTTTTTTGACACATATTTTGCTATTTATATTATGAGATGCATAGAAGTGTCTTGAAGTTGGATTTATGTTACAGTGGTCTAAACTTTATGTTACTATATATTATTATACAGGTCATGGGTCGGTTCGATCCGGTTCATGGCTCACTTTGTTAGGAACCGGAATCGACCCATGCAACACACGGTTCGACGGCCCGGCCCGGCGCAGAAATATATATATATATATATATATATATATATGCAAGCCCATTTTTTTATTAGTTCAAGACCTCCAACATAAAAATACACCCTTAATGAAATTCAAAATCAAATGAAAAACCCAAATCATTAAAAAAAAATCGGCGTTACAACACCGATTTTGACTTGTAAAGTCGACGTTGTGTCGCCGATTTGGTTAACAAAAATCGGCCGATTTTCGTGTACAAAATCGTCTGGGTAAACCGATTTGGGAAACCAATGAAAACACACAAACAAACCAATTTCAATCTCAATTTTTTTTCCAAAATCGGCTAAGGCATTGCAACCAACAAGAAGTAGCAATAGATTAATGTTCATCCACGCATATTTATCAAGAATCGATGCTCGATTAATGTTTTCGAATTGACAAAAAAAAGTTTAGTAGAAAGGACTTACTTGTTGGTGGTGGTGCGGTGGTGGTGATGGTGCGGTGGGTGGGTCACTGGTCATCGCCGGTACGGTGGAAGTCTCGCTAGTCGGCGTCTCGGCGGTCTGGCGGCGGTCTGGCGGCGGCAGTCGTGAGTTTTTTTTTTTTTTTTTTTTTCTTTTTGATTTTTTGGTCTTGAACAAATTAGAAATAGGGTTTGTTTGTATTTGAGTATTATTTATTGATAAATGTATATTCGTCCTCTTTGGTCTTGATGTAATAAAATTAGATTAATTTACGAGCTTGAACTAATAAACCCCTTTATGTGGATTTGAACTAATAAAAATGGCTTGCATATATCTGCCGTCATATATATAGGGGAATGTGAATAGATTTTCTCAATTTATTTTTCAGTTCTTTTTAGCAGATTTGCCCTTAAAACGGCGCCCCATTTCGTCTTTATTTCTCCCTTTCCATGTGCAAACTGAATTTTATTTGTATTTTTGTAATACCTTTTTTTTCGTCAGACGAAAATTGTGGGCCCAACTCCTTCTTGTTCCTTTTCTTTTCTGAAACTAGTAATACACCCGTGCGATTCACATGGTATTCATCGTAAAACAAATATTGAATAATAAAAAAGTTTCTCAAAATAGTAATATTAATTGTTAATAAGTAAAAGAAAGAAGTAGAAAATATTCAAAAATAAAAATAATTTGTATGGTGTAAGTGATGAAATAAGCCGAGATAAGTGAAAAAAACTAAAAATCGAAGGTTTTAATTTCCGCATACAAAAGAACGAATATATAGTTGGTCCCAAACTTGTACAACCATAATGAAATGAACGTTGAAAACTTGAATTGTTTGATACCAACCGCCCTAAACGCATGCAACAAATCCAATACAATGCAACTGACCTGCATACGTTGTACAATGGTCATACGAAATATGTAAATTGTTACCAAAACAATACCAATATAACTGTTTAATTGCATAAAATCATTGTAAAAAGATTACCTTCATGAAATATAGCGAGCGGAGTCCATAGCAAGTTCCTAGTACAATTAAAATAAAACTACAAATGAGGAATAACAAAACATAAAAATAATAGATAATAAAGGTCGTCAATGAATATTGTAATTTATTATATAAGAATTACCTTCATATACGCTGAAAAACTTCCTTGTATACAACATTATTTGTAATGTTGGTTGTGTCACCAGATTCCGAGTTAATCAAAATTTTTATGCCACTTCGACTCTTAACTCTTGAGAGTGCGACATAGAGCTGCCCGTGACTGAAAATAGGTCTCGGTAAGTACAGGCCCACGTGAGAAAGAGTCTGTCATTGACTTTTATTGATTGTCATTGCGAATGATACCATCAGCGGAAACGGACGTCGCTGGAATTTAATAGGCAATGCAAAGTTGGACGGTACAAAAGTCATTCTAGGAATGAACACCATATCACCAACATGTTTACCGGATAGAATCCTACAGTTGAGAACGTGTTTTCCCATATTAATAACCCGAAGCCTTGTTCCATTGCACAATCCTCTGGCCTGATCAATATTTCTGGTGAGCATAACGGGAACACCTCATTTCAATGTCAACTTATGTGGTGGAATTCCGGAGCATGATATGGTGTTGAGAAACTCCGGTGAGTATATTTCTGCGTTGACATCCGACAACAACTCCTCCTTGCACATACTATCGAAGCTGAAATAGACCTTCTCCTCTCCCATTATGATCGACAAAAAATGATCGTTCACAAAACCGACACTTTCATTAGTGGGTGCAAGAATTGCTCTGCCTTCGAAATACTCGGGAGTGAAAAGGTTGGTCACCAGATTGGGATAGACAAACTCTATAAGATCCAAAAAGGGATCTGCAGAATTCCGAATCAGCATGTCATCGGGAATTTCAATTGTGACATCACCATCATTTACCTCGCCAACATCGCCATTGCCGATTCTCAATATCCAGTCCGCAAATTCTCTTATTTCATCTGCATTGGCGGAAGAGGAGGACGACTCAAGTCTCATGTTCTTGTTTAACTTCATAACCTTACATTGTCTCCACAACGGTAATGAATTGATTGTAGCATGAACAATGTCTTGTCTCGACGCTTTCAACACAACTGGCAGAATTTGCCGAAAGTCCCCTCCAAGCACTACAACCTTGCCTCCGAATGGCATATCTGAATCAAGTATAGATTTCATTGTTTTGTCAAGTGCTTCGAAACAGTACCTGTGCATTATCGGTGCCTCGTCCCATATGATTAGCTTTGCTCTAGACAACAATTCTGCATGTGGGCTCTGTTGTTTGATGCTGCATGTGGAGCTCTCATGTACAATTATTGGCAGTCCAAATCTCGAATGAGCAGTTCTGCCTCCTGGAAGTAGAAACGAAGCAATACCACTGGAAGCAACATTTATAACTATTTCGCCTTTTGAACGGATAGCATCCGATAATGTTTTCCATATGAAAGTCTTTCCCGTTACTCCATGCCCATAAAGAAAGAACAGTCCACCTCTGTCATTTGTAACATCATCCATGATATCATCGAACACTTTTTTTCTGCTCATCAGTAATGGATGAAAGGTATTTCTTAAGCTCTTCACGCATCGCATCAACGTCATAGTCCAACTCGTCGAGAACTAATCCATGTACCGTGCCGTCCGTCATCGACCCAATTGGAATCGGCATTGAGGGAAAGTTACTCAGGCTTTTGCTGTTGCTTTGCAATATATTTTCTATTTCAATTAAAGCGTAGTTTCTCAGAGTATCGTCTGACACAGGTGGACCTTCAGTATAATATAATATGAAATTTTTTCATAATGCGGCGATTATAAAAATATATAGTTTTAATTCAAAAGTGTGTAGTAAACTGTGTAAAAACGTAAGATGTATTCTCATACCTGAATTGGTACGACGTTGTTGCAGTTTGTACGCAATATCCTCGGCGAATTCTTTCCAGCAACACTCCCACACATGTTCCGGTCTGCTCATATTATTTGCGACCAAAAGTACGATGAACAATCGTCTCATATAGTCACCACTGGCCCACTCGTTTGCCTCCTTTATGCAAGCTATGTACTCCTTGTCGTCATCTAGTAGTCCAAGCGCAAAGCACACATCTTTGAAAGTTGGGTAGACTTGATCCTCGACTTTCCTAAGATCATCGTAACACGTGCAACCTCTTTGAAAGTTCAACAACAGTCTCAAGTAATAGTCTTCACCCTTGCCCGGGAGTACATTGGTAACCCTTCCGATCGAGAATCCTATCTTTCTCGGCATCCAACAGCGAGCTTTTTTCTTATAGACAAATTTCTGTGGAAACTCTCCATACCTCAAATTTCTAGCTTCAGGGTACAACTTATTCGCTTAGAACCAAGCAAGGAACATCGTTTGCTTCGCAGTCGGTCTGTTCAGCACATCAACTAATGAGTCATTATCTATAAACACAACAGCCTGACTGTCCGGAAGATGAAAGCTTAACCTAATCACCGGTGGGTCTCTAAAGTGAATGTCAAAGCTAAATAACCTCCAAGCAGCCTCGCATATCGAAAGATATCTGCAGTCGCAGTACATCTTTATCTCATTGCGACTTTCAGGAGTTTCACCTGGATTATTTGATTGATAAAATGCCACCGTGACTCGATCATGTCCTTTGTTGACGTACTTGAATAAGTACTTTATCGACTTATTATGGTTGCACAACTCGACATTAATGTGTGCTCTGTACTTTTTCAGTAGAGCACGGTTATAAGGCACGACGGAACTATTGTCAAGATATGTTTTCTTCTTAACCACGGTCCTCCCATTTTCTCTTATTCTGTACACCGGATAACCATCTGCATCGGCTTCAGTACGGTTGACAAAACTCATTGGAAATCGCTTCGTGCAAATACCGTCCTTCATGCATGGAGAGTTTTGATTGGCCAGACCGCACGGGCCGTGAATCATATACTTCTCAACCTAATCGTACGTCTTTCGGTCTGTTACCTTTATGTGGGATTTCGGCACATATGATTTTATCTATGTCTTTTGATGTCTTCGGTTTATCTTCATTGTGAAGCCAAATCAATATGTGCACATGCGGGAGACCGCGCTTCTGAAACTCAATTGTGCAGACATCTGAAAATTTTACATTTTAAACGTATTTGGTTAGCATTAATATACACATATTTTCAATGTTTGACATAATAGAATATTTATACTATTATAAGAGTAGGCAATGTATAAAATATATAATATGTGATACTTTTAACTTATAAATTGATACTTACATGCTCTACCGCGACCAAATATTTTTCCCTCGGACTGTTGAGCTTCATCTTAAAAACTCGAGCAAGAATATCGGGACGGTCTTCAGGTCTCAAATTAGTACCGCTCAACGCCCTTTGAATTTCTGGCCACTGTGGATTGCAGGTAATAGTGATGAACAACGATGGAAATCCAATCCAGTTGCATATTTGAAGAGCATCGACGAAGTTGTTAAACATGTATCTTGGACCTTGGGTAAAACTGCTTGGTAGAATAACCCTCGTGCCAATGGATCTAGCATCCGTATCTCCCTTCAAAATAATTTCCTCGATACCCTTGTACATGTCAACTCTCAACTTATCCTGGTTAAATCTTATGAATTTCAGTCTTTCCGATTCAACCATTGAAAATGCGTCGACCATGAATTGCTGGCACAATTTTTTTGAGTGCAACAGAACCGCGTTGTCGCCAAATCTTTTCTGAATTCTATACGCAAAGTACTGCCGCATTGTTAACTTCTTACATATACGTGTACCACTCGCTGATGTTTCCCTCAATGGTATATCATCCCTATAACCATCCTCGCCGTAAGAAAATATTAGCGGATACTGCAGTGGAAGATATAGGGGGTGCAACTCACTGATTCGCTGGAGTTTTTGCGATTGTGTCTCGACAACTATGTCTCTAACACCCTTCTGGGTGTCAAAATCACCAACAATGAGTCCTGCGATTTCACTGGAGTTCGGCAGATTGTAAGTACGGCCATCCGTACTTCGTTTCTTTATGAGTCTCAATTTGACATCCTCCATTCCTGTCTGTGAGAGCCTGTCCCGGGTAGCTCTGTAAGACTGAGCAAGCACATTTGAGCTGTCGACCATATCCTTCAATGTATAAACAATCTCAGGATCCAATTCGCTGGAACTGTCTCCGGATCTGCAACGATAAAATCAAACGTAAAGTAAATTCCTTGTAATATAATAAAAATAAGAACATATAACTGAAAGTGCTTTATACCTGACTGCATCCATTCGATTCTTGACTTCATTCTCCGTGTCAAATGTATAAAGTTGAGCAAACTTGGGACGCGATCCTTCATCTGGCAACAAAGTACCCATTAAATGGTAGTTTTGGCCATGGAGTAGAAATGTGTACGGACCGGATCCTCTGTTTATCGTAGTCTGCATCTTTCCTCCAAAAGATTTGAATGAGAACATCATATTATACGACCGTATGTGTTCTTGGAAATGCTTGCTTCTTCAATCGGTACCAAATAGGAGAATCTTTAGGGGATCTGGTGCTTCTATTAAATTGGGCAATTCGATTTTTCCTCCATTACAGCACATTGAAAACTTAAGATTTGATGTACCCTTTTGCTTATCGATCCTTTCCCCGTACCACATCATTGCGCCACATGATTGGCATTCGTACGACTGATCACCAAGATCATCGTATTCTGCGTAGGACAAATACATCCGTTATTACGATGAAAACGACATGTTATCATACGTAATAAATATTGGAGTACTTACCATCATCATCGTCGGAATCAGTGAAGGTTTCGTCATTTGATACATATTGTGATTCTATTTAAATAAAAAAACAATACTGATATCAATTAATTATTATGAACAATTATTCACGGCGAATTTTACGTGATAAATGTGATCGAAATTATAACACATACCTCCACAGTCCGAAGTAATTTCCCGTATAGTCTGTAAATCTTCATCGACCAAAGTGACAGGTTTTGAATCGATATCCAAACCACATGCAACATAATGTATGGTTTTTTAACTATTCGATATCCTCTTTTCAGTACGAACCGAAGAACTGTAAATTATTCAATGAATAAAAAAATATTATACTTTTACTATCTTGGATATGGTAACATATTAAATACAACTGTGTTACATAATTGTATTAATTTTGTGTTTAAGACATATTACGAAATGTATCTTTTGTTGGTTTCGTAGTATGCATTATCATAAATATTTTGCACACTACCAATGCTATGTAAACCATCTATCTCGTACGAATTAGCATCTATTGGAAATATTGTTAAAGACATCCGTAAGAAAATGTTGAATAATTATTCTAATGATAATAAGTAATCAATAGAGTGCAAACCTTCACAATTTGCTGCAACATTGTTATATGTCACCTCACAATTTCTCTCATAGTTTTTTTTGTTATTTGTATCTGTACTTGACATACTTTTATCATTTAGAGTTCGAGTTTTTCCTTTATACTGAGCAACTCTCTTTTTGCTGACAGTGTATTCCAAATATGTTTACATAATATAAAAATATAATTCTTCAGTATAATTTATATATTAAATTACGCCACATATGTGTAAAACAAAGACAAATCTTATTCCATTATAGGTGAAATACGATATATATATATATATATATATATATATATATATATATATATATATATATTGAGTTTCGTTAATACAAATGGTAATGTTGTTCGTACCTGTTGTTGCAACATTTTTCACAATTCTTCCACTGTTTCTTTCAGTTCTAATACTGATGTATTCATATTAAAAACTGTAAGGGGAATTAAGTAACATGAAATGTATGTAAACAATTAATATAATAATTAATCATTACCATTTGTAATATCGGATATAATTAAATTGTTGGGTGTAGTTGTGATGTCGGGTTATTTGGTGTATATTAATTCAAGATCTTTGAATCGAATTCCAGCTCTCTGCCTGGATCAAAACTCCTCTGTGTTGTAAAATTTTGATTTATCGATTGATTTTCCGCAAGAACTTGCATTTTTTGCCGAAAATTCTTATGTATATTATCGGAATATATATAATAAGGATGCCCAATACTAACTTTTATTAATTGGACATTGTTAAATGATATTTGAAGCATATATTTGTATTAACCGAACATATAAATGCATAATTTAATTGATCTGAGGGGTCCATTAGCTTCTTTCCCTTGTTATTTCTAATTGTTTGCATATTATGGGTATATCCATCATCTGTATGAATAAATTAAAAGTATTATTACATCCAATGATACATATATTATTGTATAACAAACGTAGGTAAACATCTCGTGACAATATATAAATACAAATTAACAAAAATAGAAAATACAGAAATAAAAAAATGATACTAACCATTTGTCATAGTAGATAGAGTTAAACTGTTTGTTGTGGTTGGTGTTTTCATTATTAGATGGGCACAATCCCACAGTTTTAGTTCCATTTACGCAACCATGGATCGATTGAAACTCCTTCGTGGTCTAATTATTTGATTTATTTATCAAGTAAGACCCATATTAGAGTGAAATATTAATAACATGATTAGTAAAATGAATACTTGTGAATATACATCGTAAAGAAACAATTTTCACGAATTTATTTGCAAACAACAAAGTTTTTGTTACCTTTCGCCGGTGTTAATGTTCTCTTGTTTAATTTCGGATATAATTTATGCGATTTGTCTTTGCAGCTTTTGTATCATGAATGCTGTTCTGGTTAAAAACATTTCGCGGGGGACGTTTTCTTTCATATTTGATTGTATATTCGTAAAAAAATAGGATTACAATGTGATACAACAAAAATGATGTAGCGTATTTATATAATTGCAACAATGTTATTAAATCTATTTAAGACCATAAAATCTTCAAATATTACGACTAATATAGAATAATTTATTAAGATTTGATTAATTGGCATGTTTCCGTATTTAATGGATTGTAATAATAACTAAATATATAATTTGCAAGATATGTAAGGCAAGAAATCAATTAGTTAATGATATATGTTATTTATAAGAATATATTCCTGAAAATATATAAATATCGTATTTTTTTTTTGAAATGCTAAATCCCACACTATTTTTAATAAATCATGCAAATTAAAAATATTTATCTCTCTACAATCTTCTCTCTCGTTTCCCACCCTTCTTTTTTTCCCTAATTTTTTCACAAAATCACACACTAAAAATATCCCTAGCATTCCAAGTTCAAATTTGACAAAAAATTTCACATGTTCAAACTAAAATAAATTTGGAATTTGAGGAAAAAATTCGAATTAATATGAATTTGAATAATTAAAAAGGCTTACTGAAATTGAATAAATATTACATAAAACGGAATTCGTTTTATGATTATTCACGTAAAAATTATTGAATTTTGAGTGACTTGGATAAAATCATTTTAGAGAGAATTTTAGTAGAGAGATAATATATTTTTTTTAATTTATGTGTGGGATTTAGATTTTAGTGTGGGATTTAGCACGCCCCTTTTTTTTTATGCTGAATATAAGTCCGACTACATCCAAAAAATGGATACCAGTGAATGCGTGCCATGTGGACAGCAAATATTAATTATTTAAGAGTTTGGTGGGACCCATTTTTAAAAGATTGAATACTCCTAAATTAGGAGTATTCATCGTAAATTTTAAAATAAATTTCAAATTTTTACTACATCCATCATTTACGTTTGTTAAATTATTACTAAATCATGAGGGTTTTATTATTCTTATTGGAGACAGTAGTCAGATCACATTAGGACTCCTAATCGTAGTTTGTAATACGTTAACTATTTTTTTTTTTTTGACAAGAAGCCAATTTTATTATTAGGCAAATATAGCCAAGTTCAAGGGAAGGAGATAACCTTCATTACAATTAAGGTCAGTAGCTTTTGCAATGGCATTAGCCAAGCAGTTACCGGTACGTTTGACAAACGAGAAAATGCAGCATTGAAAAAGTGGTAAAACAGTAAGACAATCCTCAATAAAAATACCATAAGGAGCTGAAGTGGCCACACCTTCTTTAAGGGACTCCGTAATATGCAGACAATCGCTCTCAATAATGATTGACTGCCACCCAAGTTCAATCGCAAGACGCATTGCAAGAAGGGCTGCGTGAGCTTCCCCAACGGCTGGTGGCGGTCTCCCAGGATGCAACTCTCTTCTCCACCTAATGCAATTTCTAATTTCTTCATTCACTGAGCCATAAATCCAACCAAGTTCCCAATTTCTACAAGCATTGAAAAGAAAAAAAAAAAAAACTCACAATCTGAAGATTTAGAAGTGATGAAGAAGATGAAGAACAATTAGAGGTATTTATGCATTTTTCATTATTTTTGTCTTACCGTTGATAATCAACGGTCATATTTGCAAATCATTCAAATTTTAATTTTTATTTAAAAAAATTAAATTTGAAATTTAAATTCAAGAAATTTGGTTTTGTTTGAAGTTGGGTCTCATTAAATCAGAGTCTCCAAACCAATACCTATATTTAGGAACAATTTTACAAGATGGCAAAAAATGGAGGGCTATCATTGGAGTTCAATTCTCCTAAAGTGCAAATATCACTTCAAGTCCGAACCTATTTTCTAGTTCGAGTGAATATGGAGGGGATTCGGTGTCGGAGACCCAAAATTTAACTTAATCATCAAACACCAACGTAAGGCCGATGGGGCACAAAAAAACTAAAAAAACAAGATAAGGGCACTATAAATGATACCACGAGACAAGCTGATTCAATGGCAAAAGTAATGAGGGATTACCAAGAAAATTTTGAGATTAAAAAATTTCAAAATTATGATGACGAGCAGGTCCTCAGTTGAAACTCCGGAGAGGAAAGCATGGTTGATTGAACAATAAAATGCCATTATTGCAAAAAGGTCATCTCGTTCACGGAATTTTGACGATGATGTCTATCACCCCGAAATGCCTCCATCTGATTTAGTATCTTGATGTTATTTTAATGGTTTATTTTTCTGATTATCGTTGACTATCTTAAATGTCGTTATTTTAATTGTTAATTTGAATTTCTAGTAATGTCTAATAAGTTATTAATAGTAATGTTAATTTTTTTTTATATAATTTTAAATATTGAGTTTATAAACAACCAATTAAAACGAGGATTAATATGGTTGACCCAAATATCCCTTAAAATAGAAGGAACAAAACGAAAAAAAAAAAGACAATGAATAACCATCTTACGACATGATTACAACGATGAAAATTAAAAATTCAAGTTTCCATCTCGATACTCTTTCTAGATATGCTCGACGAGATCATTTCGGAGCATAAAATAGCGAGTTGTATCTGTAAGTCCGGCACGGTTGCTTAAATATTTTGCAATCGTTATCAGGTCTCGATCAACAGGTTACTGCTCCACGTGCTCGAAAAAATCGTCACCTTCTTGATTGCGGTTGTCTTCCACGATCATATTATGAAGAATTATAATACAACATTTTATAACTTCATCAATTAGTGCATTGTGCCATAATCGACAAGGTCCTGTAATAAACTCAAATCAAGATTGGAGAATGCCAAAAGTTCTTTCAACATCCTTTCGATATGCCTCTTGCAACCTCGTAAATAATTATTTATCGCGTCCTTGTGGATCGGGAATTGCTTGAACAATAATAGAGCAACATGGATATATACCATCTGCTAGATAATACCTTTGCTTGTATACTCTACCATTTATAGTAAATCGAATATTTATGGCTAGAAAAATAGTTACGGTTAATAATTAATAAGTTATTTTTATTAAATTTCTTGCTGATAAATTAGTTATTTTAAAAATAATAAATTAGAGTGCTTGAAAAATATATAGATACGTGTTTACATATTTCTTTATTGCACATGATATTTTTATTTTCAACAAATTTCCTTTTTCTAAGATACAAAATATCAAATTCTAATTAATAAAATAGAGGTTCCCCTTTTTTTCCCGAATACATAATAAATAAGTAAAATATGTAATTACTAACCATTTAATAGGAATTTTTATTTTGTCAAAATAGTTACTTTTAATATAAAATATTTTTTAGTCTCTTTCATTCTACATTCAATTATTTAAAAAAATTATTTGGGTAATATATTTTTTTCTTTTGTTGAAATCCAATATAATTTCTCTTTGCCAAATAAATTACATAAACATGTACACCTCCTATCACGTTCTACAATAGGGAGAACGTGCTTGTTTTAAATTGGTTATAACATATATTATTTTTAATTTCAAGATTAATAAGCCATTTTTTCATTAATTCCAACTAAGATATCAAATTTCCTCAAAAAAAAAAAAAAAAAAGAAAAAACCTAGATATCAAATTTATACTTGGTGGGTCTAACAAGATAAAATAAAGAAAAAAGAAAAAAATAAAAAGAAAAAGAAAAAAATATACTTAGTGCGGCACTTAGTGGCGATAGATGGAAAGCAGTAAAACTAATTAGCCCCTTTTCAATAGGAAAAAAACTTCTCTTCCCTAATTACTTGGTGGCGGCAGAGAGGAACATGAGCAGTTTGCTTGCAATCGGCAGAGAGGAAGCGACGGAGAAGAAATACTTGGTGGCAGAGAGGAAGCGGCAGAGAAAAACAAGGATTAGTTTCCCTAATTTCAGGTAATTAAATTTTTTCTCCTCATCTCCCTCGCCCATTGTATGCTAGAAAATTGTATCGAATATATTCGTTTTTGTAATTAATAGGTTCTATGATTTCGTATATATGTTGAAATTCCTGTAGGGGTGATTTGATTTGAAATTTGATGGGTTGTTCTGCATTCACCAAAGAGATTAACTAGTCGAGTAGACGAGTTAGAAAGTCCATCGGATTTTCAATCTACTCTTGAAGACCAACCTCATTTAGAAGAATTGTTGAAGCAACATGGCAGTACATAGATTTTTTTTTCTTTTTTTAATATTTGATCATATTTTATTTCTTGGTTTTTTCAAGATTTGGTATGTTGGTTATGAAAACTTGAAGATTTATGATACTAATTAAGCATTTGTTGTTACATTGCACTGGTAGTTCATATTTTTCGCTTATTACCTAAATATCCTCATGTCTTTGTAGATTGAATGTTTTTAGCTAATTTTGTGTGTTACTTTAAATGTCAGGCATTAAGCACTATGTCAACTAGTACGGGTAATCATTTATATTTTTTTATACGCTGGCAGGCTTCGTCCAAGGGGGATATGTGATTTGGTTTGAGAGCTGGTTAGTGAATATTTATGATTCATTTTGATTTAGTTTTACATAGATTGATTAGATGATAAACTTAGAATGCTAGAGAATTTATTTTAATAGTTGATTTTGTTTTGTTTTTTGATAACTTGAGTTGAACACTTTATGTGACTGGATATTATGATGAATGATTATTTTGATGGATGTTACATTAGTATTTTTTGTATGTTCAGATTTATTTATTTATTTATGAATATTTGTGATGTTCATCTCAGGAAATACTATTACTTTGATTAATTTAATACAGGTTCAATGGAAACATGTGGGTCATTTTTTTTCTTTCTAGATCGTTTTTAATAATGATGTGGATGTTTTAATAATTTTAATTGTAAAAAAAATTCAATTAACAAAAAAAAAATTAAAAAGATAATTTGTTTCTAACAAACATAAGCGTTAGCATTACTAAAAAAGTGTTACAACCGAATACGCTACAGTTGATGTTGTAACACAGATAACCGTTAGTATTAATTACATTTTTAACGGTGTAATTTTTTTCTAACGAATCTAACCGTTAGTAATGGTATATTTTTTCTAACGATTGATGTTTTTTTTCTAACGGAAAATTGTGTTACAATAAATAACATAAGTGTTACAACAAATATCGTTACAATATATTTTCTAACGGATATAACCGTTACAATTAATTATTTTGCTAACGGTTTGGATTATTTATTCTAACGGACATCATCCGTTAGCAATTTCTACGTCTGAATTTCTAACATGCGTTTTCTAACGGAATTTCGCCGTTAGGAATATTAATTCTAACGAATATAGTTGTTAGAAAAAGCCTTTTTTGGTGTAGTGTGAGCTATATAATACATTAAGATCATTACACGCACCTGGTGGACCAAAGTATGAATGCCAAATCGAAGTATCATATGATGCTACGGCTTCAAGTATTATTGTAGGCTTGCCATGGCGCCCAGAATATGTACCAGCCCAAGCGGTCGGACAATTTTTCCATTCCCAATGCATACAGTCCATACTTCCTTGCATTCCAGAAAATCCCCGTTGCTCTGCTTTTCTAAGTAGTCTAACCATGTCTGCATTGTTAGGTCGTCGAAGATACTCCTCTCCATACACTCCATTGACAGCACAACAAAAATGCTTCAAAGGCATATGAAGATGTGGTCGCTGCTATTTTTAGATACTCGTCATTTTCATCTCCAGGATATTTGTAAGCGAGTATACGAAGTGCAGCTGTCATCTTGACATGGGGTGAGAAACCTTGCTTCCGGGAGGCATCCGGCTTTGCCTAAAGTAATCGTCAAAATGTACGATATCATTCATAATTCGTAAAAATAATTCACGCGCCTCATACGATTTTTAGTTCGAAAATCTTCAGGAGGATATATAGGATGATCTACAAAGTAATCATTCATAAGTCTCTCATTCGCAGCTCTTCGATCCCTTCTTATGGAATTCCGGCGTAATGATGTTCCTTCGTGTTGTGTTTTGCACCTTCCCTGTGAAGCCAACATAAGTGATTGATATTCGACGTACATCGTCGTCATCATTGTGTGGCCTTGGTTGTCGTTGTCAGAGGAGGAATTATTGCTTCCTTGTTGTGTCATTTTCTTTTTATAAATATGTAGCTGAATTGTATATAGAATGTGAGGTGATTGTGTATAGAATGTGTGGTGATTGTGTAAGGGGTGATGAGTTACATTATATAAGAAAATGAATAGATAATAGTTAAGAATTGGATGGCCAAGATTGAACATGAAAATTCAATCTAATGGATTATAGTTGGACAAGATAATGAAAATTTGAATAAGGTGATCAAGATGTGGATAAGATGATTAGATAAAAATTTAACGGACGAGATCAATTGAAATCATATCCAATGATTGTAGTCAATATTTAAGATATTTTCAGAATTTTTCATGGATGAGATGTGTATAAGATGATTAGATAATAATTTAATGGACGAGATCTATTGAAATCATATCCAACGGTTGTAGTTCAATATTTCATATCTTTTCAGAAATTTTCATTTTTTGGATCAAAATGTGTATTAAAAATAATTAAGATTTTTCAAATAAAATTAATTGTCTACAATCTCGTATATGAATAAAATTTGAGCCATAAACAAATTACTACATAAAATAATCTGTAACATGATTTAGAGACTAAAAAAAAATAATAATAGTGATATGTCCACCCCTTAAATTTTTGTTTGTGATAACCCCCTAGAAATTGTATTCCCAATACCACCCTTATGTCAATTAGCATAATTTGTCTCAATTATTCATTTTTTCTCTCTTTCCATAACAACAATTTAAGTCCTAAAATTCTGCTTCCAAATTTATAAAAATATGCTACCAAATCAAAAAAATAAAATAAAATGATTTTTCTATTTTTTATTTTTAATTATTTCGGATTTATTTCGCATTTTTTTTATAATTTTTTAATAAAAATATATTTTTTAATTTTCTTTTAAACAAAAAATTGGAATGTTTTACTCGACTTGTTTACTACGCCGAATATTACTATAGTTGAATATGACTATATGCGACTATATCAACTGTAGTCATATTTTTTCTTTATATTGCAGTTTTTCTCAATTTAAAAATTCCGATTATATAGTGTGGTACAGTCATGTTTACCAAATTATATAAAAAAACGAAGACTGCCTATTATTTTCGAAAACAATCCAATCAACATCCACACAAAAAATCACAATTTGAATGTTGTTATTACAAGTCAGCTTGAAACGAATATATAGAACATATTTGAATGAATACAGTCATAAAAACAATATTCATATTCGAATATGACTACAGTCATATTCAAATATGACTATAGTCATGTTACTGCTGCTAGTTCAGATCTGGAGAAAAAAAAAAGAGAAATCAAAAAATACACAAATAGAGATAGAAAATATAACGAAAGAGAGGGAAGAGGAGTTGACGACAACGGCGGTGGCGGTGGTAAACGAAAGCGACAGTAAGAGAGGCGGCGATGGTGGTGGTTGTGGATAGATCTGGAAAAAAAAACCAGAATATCGAACTTAATTCTCAATGTGATCGGATAAAACAAAGTTTCATTCTTCTGTATGATAAAATGAGAAGCTTAGCTATCTCTTCTTTGGTTGTATAATGGAGGCCCTCCCATTCTTTGTGAAAAAACTCGTATTGGTTTTGAATCACATCTTCCTTCTTCGAATTCGTGAGAATTGATCGGAACCATTCTTCCTCATCATCATATACTCTGTTATTCATGATTCGCATAACAAATAAGAAATTAATAAATCACTAGTCGAGTGAATCAGCAATAGTCATAGTCGAACCAGACTATAGTCACGTTACTGCTGCTACTTCAGATCTGGAGAGAAAAAAAAAGAAAAAAAAATCAAAAATACGAAAGGGACGGAAGGGGATGTGACGACAATGACGGTGAATGAAAGAGAGAGTGAGGGAGGCGGCTATGGTGGTCTTCATATCTGTGACAAAGCCAATGAGGTCTTCATACACAAAATAACCCTGGCATATCTTCACCCCAAACGACCGTCCATACTTCAACACGATCATCAAGGATGACCACATGATGTGCAGCACTACAAAAACATGAGAATATGACTAACATATCAAGTAAAGCCCAAAAAAAAATTACAATAAAATTACACTAACATATCAACTAATGCAAAAAAACAAAACATTTACAGAGTAGTCACAACGTGACTGTCTGTAAATCTATATAAAATTTTGAATCAGTAACAATCCTTTGCATCCAATTCAGACGACCGAAAAAAGAAAAAAAAATGGTTCTAAATACCAATACGCCGATATGTGAATACACACACAGTACAATCCATCCACCAATTACGAACCCGAAAAAATTAAAGCAGAGCCTCTGACCTTCTCCACAAAACTTAACTCCGGCAACAAACACATAAAGGTTGAACGGCGATAATAGATCTATATCTCACCTAATTCGACTTGCGTCTGTATCGACTGAAATCACCCTGCAAATCAAAAGAGAATCACGTCCGACTATAATAAAGGGAAACAGTTATGGAAAGATATCATTATTAAATATTTGATTTATTATAAAAACTGTTAATAAGGGTACTTATGTCTTATCACGTTTAATTGAGGGGGTTTCACTAATTAAGTTTGTAATGTGGGTTTGTGCAAAAGTCTTAAAAGTCAAATGGTTTTACTCATAATATTTTCCATTGGAGGGGGAATTGCATATTCCCCATATATATATATATATATATATATATATATATATATATATATATATATATATATACATTTATATGGGATATATGGGAAAATATGCAATACTCCTCAAATGGAAAATATTTTGAACTAAACCCAATTGATTTTTAGAGACTTTTGCCTACACCCAAGTTTCATTTTTAATTAGTGAGACCCCCCTGATCAGACATGATAAGACTAAAGTGCCCTTACGTGGTTAGGTTTCTCTCTCTCTCTCTCTCTCTCTCTCTCTCTCTCTCTCTCTCTCTCTCTCTCTCTCTCTCTCTCTCTTCTTTTTTTTTCTTCATTCTGCTGATCTGTATACCCGCCGGCACCCTCCTTCATCTTTTTCACACCACCGCTATAGTCAGCTCACCATAGCCACCGTTGTTCGTGCACTCGTCACCGCCGGAGCCAACAATACCTTTCAACCGCCGGCCGGCCGAAACCTAATGCAGCAGGCCCTCCTCCGTACAAGTGGTGGCGGCGGTGCCTCCCCACCTCGTCGTCGCCCTTCGTCGGATGCGTTACATGGAGATTTCTCTTTTTAGTTCTCTCTCGATTTCTCAGTTTTTGTTTTCCAGATTTGTCCACCACCGCCACTGTAGCCACGTCCCCACTCTCTCTTTCATTCACCGTCGTTGTCGTCGCCTCCCCCTCCCTCCCTTTCGTTATTTTCGATTTTTTTTTTCTTTTTTTTCATTTCTCTCCAGATCTGAAACAGCAACATCAACGTGACTACTCTGGTTCGAATATGACTATTGTTGTTTTACTCGATTAGTGATTTATTATTTTCACGTTCGTTGTCTCTCTCGATTTCTCTCTCTTTACACCACCATTACCGTCGCCGCTTGTTGCCGCTGCATCCTCTTTCATTTCCACGTAAGGCTCTTTCTCTCTTTTTCGTTATCTTTCTCGATTTCTCAGCTTTTTTTTTTTTCCAGATTTGTCCACCACCACCACCACCACCACCGTCGCCGCCTCTCTCACTCTCTTTCTTTCACCACCGCCACCACCGCCGTTGTCGTCGACTACCATGCCTCTCTTTCGTTATTTTTCTATCTTTATTTATGTATTTTTCAATTTTTGTTTTTTTTTTCTAGATCTGAAAATACAGTTTCAGATCTGAACAACAGCAGTAACATGACTATAGTCATATTCGAATATGAATGTAGTCATATTTATGTATTTTTCGAATATGACTGTAGTCATATTCGAATATGACTATTGTGAATATGATTGTAATCATATTCGAATATGTTCTATCTTCTCGTTTTCAAGTTGACTTCTAATAACTAGATTCAAAATTGTAATTTTTTTGTTGGAGTTTGATTGGGTTGTTTTCGTAAACAATAGGGAATCTTCGTTGTTATATATAATTTGGTAAACATGACTATACCACACTATATAATCGGGAATTTTTAAGTTGAAAATGTAAAAAATTGCAATATAAAGAAAGAATATGTCTACATAGTCACATATAGTCATATTCGGAGTTGTATACCTGTCGAGAAAAATAATTCAGTTTTTGTTTAAAAAAGATTAAAAAATATTTTTATTAAAAAATATCAAAAAAGAATAAAATTAAAAAAAAAATGGCTAAATAATCCGAAAATAATAAAAAATATATATATTTTTATTTGGTAGCAATTTTTTAGGAATTTGGAAGAAATTTTTTTATGAACTAGTATTTCACCCGTGCGTTGCACAAAGGTCAGTTTCAAAATGAGAAAATTAAATTTATGTAAACGACTATCTCTTTATAACAATACCAATTCAAGTAAAACAAAATGGAAGGAAATAAAAAACATAATCTCTTAATTTAGAGTTGTAACATATGAAATTTAGTTAAATATTACAAATAAGAAAACATGAAGTGCGCAAAACACGATATCAAGATTAAGTGAAATCATTTAAAACATATGGTATAACTCTATTTCTTGGATTGCAATCTACTACACCATGTGAATCTTCTGCAAAATAACTGAGGTAACAACAAACACGGTAGGAGAGAAGTAACACAATAGATATTCAAATAACCTGCAAATTTATCACTAATGGCGTTCAATTAGTGATGCACATTACTCAAACAACAATAAAACTTATAAATAAAAAGATATGATGTATACGCCACTACCAGTACCGATACCAATGTTGATACCAATACCGATACCAATACTGATACCAATATTGTTACCAATAGTGATACTAATTCGATTAATACTAATATTAATACTTATACTAATACTAATACTAATACTAATACTAATACTAATACTAATACTAATACTAATACTAATACTAATACTAATACTAATACTAATACTAATACTAATACTAATACTAATACTAATGTTAATACTAATATATACGAATACTAATGTTAATATTAATAGTGATACTAATACTAATATTGGTAATAATACTGGTACTAATATTAATATTAATACTAATACTAATACTAATACTAAATATACTAATACCGATATTCATACTGATACTAATACAAATATTAATAATAATACTGATACTAATACTAATACTCATACTCGTACTAATACTAATACTAATACTAATAATAAAACTAATACTAATACTAATTATATTAATAGTAATACTAAGAACAAGACTAATATTGATACTAATACTAATAATAATATTGATACTTACATTGATAATTATAGTGATATTGATACTAATATTAATACTAATACTAATACTAATACTAATACTAATACTAATACTAATACTAATACTAATACTAATACTAATACTAATACTAATACTAATACTAATACTAATACTAATACTAATACTAATACTAATACTAATACTAATACTAATATTGATACTAATATTAATACTGATACTAATACTAATACTAATACCGATACCAATACTTATATTAATACTAATACTGATACTAATAATAATACTCATACTCACACCAATAATAATACTAATACTAATATTGATATTGATACTAATACTAATACTAATACTAAGAATAATACTAAATCTAAGAATAATACTAATATTGATACTAATAGTGATAATAATACTGATACTTACATTGATAATGATAGTTATATTGATACTAATATTAATACTAATACTAATACTAATACTAATACTAATACTAATACGAAGAATAAGACTAATATTGATACTAATACTAATAATAATACTGATACTTATAGTGATACTAATAGTGATATTGATACTAACAGTAATAATAATTGTAATACTAATACTAATACTAAGAGCCCGTTTGGCTAAGCTTATTTAAAACATCTTATAAGCTCCTACATCTGATAAGATGTTTTAGGAGCTGATAAGCTGTTAGATCTTATTTTAAAAATTATTTTTTAAGGTGTTTGGATATGTAGCTTATAAGTTACTTTTTGTTTTTGTAAGTTGTTTAGGTGTTTGGAAATAAAAGGTCTGTTTATTGCTATAATGACAAAAAAGTACATGGCGCCAGTATAATTGTTAAACTTATTTGACTCAAATACTTTTGTTCCTAAAATATTATTATAATATTTACAGATTATTTTTTCAAATAATAATAATAATATAAAATTATATAATAATATAAAATAAAAGTTGTAAAAGAAATATAATTTTTTTTAGATGAAAGAAATATGATTTATTATGGAGATAATAAGAATATTCGTGTATTTTTATATACATATAAAATATAAATAGAGAATAATTTTTTTTACAATTATTATGATAATTACGATAACTATATTTAACTAATTATTAATCTTGATTACAAGAATACGTTGTTTTGATAAAATATAAATTAAAGAAAGCACCCCCAGTTATCGGTAATTACCAAAATCCCCCAGATGATTGTTTATGTCTTACACGACCCCCTTATGGTGTGATTTTTTTACGGAATCTTTCTTATTCCATGTAATATCCCAAAAATTGTGGATTCTACCCTAGCAGACGTGACATTTCTTTTATCTTACTTTTTAAATAAGAAAATTACCCTTAGGGGAGGTAATAGTAATACTAAAAAGTTGTGAAGATGTTATTTAAGAAGAATAAATATTTCGTGTAAAGTTCCCCCTCAGGTAATTTTTGTCTTTAAAAAGTACCATAAACAAATGTCGTGTGCAGGGTAGAATCTGCATTTTTCGGGGAATATTCCACGTAATAAAAAAAATTGCGTGAACAATCATACCGTAATGGGGTCGATGTAAGACGGAAAAAAACATTATGAAAATTTTGGTAATTACGAATATGATATTAAAGTAGTAAAAAAGATAAACATATTCTCTGGTCATGTTCATGTAAAATGTATAATATCGAATAATTTATTATGCAATATTTTTTTTATATAAATCCAAGTTTATGAATTAAAATACAAAATTTTCGTAACACCATCAATCATACAATTATAATAAGTGGAGATTTTAAATTGAATTTAAATTAATTACTATTAAAATTAAATTAAAAAATAAAACTATTTAAAGTTTCCAAGAAAGTTGATATATTTAGAGAATTTTATAAATGGTATGATATAAATATATAATAAAATAATTTAATATCTTATTAATTTTGGAAAATGGTGACATGTTTTTTGATGATTTATTTTCATCAATCAATTTGCCACATGGAATGAAATTGAATACATGTCACCAATTGAAATTGACAAATGTCAATCAATTAGGTGTGGAATTCAACTTTTATATATTATATAGATTAGATTATTGTTATGGAAAGAGAGAAAAAATGAATAATTGAGACTAATTATGCTAATTGACATATGGGTAGAATTGAAAATACAATTCTAGGGGTTATCACAAAGAAAGATTTAAGGCGTGAACATATCACCATTTATTATCTATATGAATGTTTATTGCTAATGACCCATATATATATATATATATATATATATATATATATATATATATATATATATATATATATATATATATATATATATATGGGCAAATGGCAAAGAAGGATATGACAATGGACGTAAATGCACATTGATACACACAAAAAAGTGTCTTTCAAATAAGTTTTTAAACAAATATATCACATTAACCCCCATTTTAATAATTTTGTGAATTGTGTTTTTCAGAAGATATTTTTTTTTCTCAGAAAATAATTTTTTTTCTGAATTTTTTTTTCTGGCCAGATTCCGGCGTAGACCCTTTTTTTTTTAATGAAAACTTTTGTGTTTTCCGAATTTTTTTCCAGCCGATCAACCGCCGTAGACCGTCGGTCTCCGGCGTAGATTTTTTTTTGAGAATGTGGTGTCCTTAAAAAAAATATTTTAATTAATATCACTAATGACTGCTATATTACTTTCTCCAACAATAATTTATCTATCGGAGACAATAATTTGACTATCTGAGGCAGTAATATTGAATACCAAAACAGATATATTTCTGTCCCACACAATAAAATTACTGTCTCAGACAGTAATATTACTGTGCGGGATAGTAATATTATGAATATTACTTTCCCGAACAGTTATATTTCTAATATTACTGTCCCACACAGTAATATTTTTACACGAGACAGTTATATTACGGTCGAAACCAACAAAATTGCAGGCCCACACGATAAAATTTATTAATACTGTAAAATTACTGTCTCAGGCAGTAATATTACTGTCTCATACAGTTAAATTATTGTCTTCGGCAATGAAAAACAGTAATTTAGCAACCATGACTATAATATTAATTAAAATAATTTTTCTTAAGAAAAAACAAAATTTCAAGAAAAAAAAAGTCAATTAACAGTTAAATTACTGTCTCCTACAGTTAAATTACTGTTGGAGACAGTAATTTAGCAGCCAAAACAATAATATTAATTAAAATAATTTTTTTATGAAAAAACAAAATTAAAAGAAAAAGTTAATGCCAAGACAGTAGTATTAATTTAAAAAAAAAACGCCGGAGACCCGGCGGTTGACCTGTCGGAAAAAAAAATTCAGAAAAAAAAGGTTTTCAAAAAAAAAAAAGTTAACGCCGGAGACCGGCGGTTGATTTGGCGGAAAAAAAAATTAAAAAATAGTTTCCACAAAAAAAAAAAAAAGTCAACGTCGGAGAATGGCGGTGGCGGGTCAAAATTGGTTAATTGGTGAACTTGGGCTAAGTTGGGGTGTAAATCATGAAATTGGAGTTGAATTGAGTTACAAGAAATTGAGGGTAATTTTGGTATATATATAAGGTTTTCCTTATTTGCAAATAAGTTTGAATGACCGGGAATTATTTGAAAGACAAAAAGTTGGATGTCCTTTTTTTTTTTTTTTTTTTTTTTTTTTAATTAAGTGCCCTTGTCATGAATCTCTTTGTCATTAACCCTTTAATAAACTTTTCATTAATACGGTTTTTTAATTTTATTTTTCGTGTTTATATATTTTAATTTCATATTGACTGCTGATAAATTTTATAGTACAATTAAGTTATTTCAAATGTCATCCATTATTAAATAATTAATAATAACATTATGTATTTGGGATGAAACTATTTGTGGTAGGAGTTTAAAAGTAGGGGTCTTAAGATATAGGTCCCTAGTGACAAAACTTATTAGAACTAAATGACAAGTCTAACAAAATATTTGCTTCACATCCTTTATAAATTTCATTCCAAAAATGCCCTTGATAAATAAAAATTGAAATATACATCAAATAATATTTTAACTGTATTTATCATTTTCAGTTTTTCATCTAGCATTTTTTTATTATTTTTGTTACGTAAAACATATTTCTCTTTTTCTTTTTTTCTACATATTTCTCTTTTTTTTTCTTTTTTTTTCTTTTTTTTTTCATGTCGTATTTGTTTGAATTATTTTAAAAATCTAATTATATCATTTTTACACTATTATAAAAAACATAAAAAAATCTTTTTTTTCCTACATAATATTGAAAATTATAAAAAAAAAATTGTTTTTTCGTTTTTTTATTCAATTTAATTTTTTTTAATTTTATCTGTTGTCGAAATTGTAGTAGGCTATGAAACACTATGGTGTACTATGATATACTATGATATACTATAGTTATGGTGTACTACAGTGTACTATGGACTGCTATAGTTTACTGTTCCAAACCCTAAAAGCAACATAACTCCCAGCCGTCGCCAAACCCTAACTAGCAGCCGCCGCTCTCGCAACCATGTAACCCTAGCCACCATGGCCGCTTTTATCACTATGAAACCCTAGATCTGTCACCACATAACCGCCTTCATTCATTATGAAAACCCTAGATCTGGCACCATCGCCGCCAACGTCATAACCACCGCCTTCGATAACCATCCCCACATAACCGGCCACCACCACGTTCATTCAACTCACATACCAGGATTTATCTCTTCCCAAAAACGATGTCGCATCCGCTACCCACATCGTCGTCGCCTTCAGATCCACCGCCACAATAGGTTCACCGCCACTCCGCTACCCGCTCCGTCGTCTCTCTCAGATCCGCCGCCGCCACCTTCACAATCACAGCCACCACCGTCGCGTCTCTGAGCATAGGGGCACAATATTCGTGCCTTAACAAAAAAAAAAAAAGATAGCTATGTGGAGATCGGTCGAGAAAGATAGAAAGAAAGCAAGAGAGAAAGAGGGAGAGAAAGAGGGAGAGAGAAAAAAAAAGACAGAGACGGAGGGGAGGGGGCAGAGGAAACGAAAGAGAGAAGAACAAAAATAAATAATCTGGTAGAAGAAACGTTAGATATGTAGGTTAAAATTTTTAAGGTATAAGGGCAATATAGGGATACAAAAAAAATTAGGGATATATATCATATATTGTTTCAAAATAAGGATTTAATTAAAAGAATGGATTTTGACTTGTCATTTAGTCCAAATTAGGTTTGCTTTGAGGGACTCCTAGCATATTATAGGATGAAACTCTTTGTGGTAGGAGTTTTATTAATTGTTTGTGATTATGTGTTTAGTGTAAGTGCCGGTAACCCTCTAATGATGTATACAGATTGTATTTTTTTTTTTTATCCATACAATACCCCTAATTTATGTGAATTTTGTTCTCATCCCGCTAAATATTTTTTATTTTCATTTTGCTCCAGTTAATTATGTAATAATACTTTTTAATTGCATACAGGTAGCACTAATGCTAAGAGATCATAAGGAGAACAATTGCTTTTGATAATAATGTGTTATCACAAAATACGCCACAAAGTTAGACTTGTACTATTTATTATAGATCCAATAATTTTATGGTATAACTATTCATATCATTTTAACTTTTACCGATGCACAGTTCTCAACAATTCGAATGTGTTGACCGCTCATCAATACTCCATAAGGAGAACATCACCCAGGAGAACGAAATACACACGAAGTGAGCAATGGTGTGTTTTCACTTAACAATTTAGTTTGATATATTGACTTATTGTTATTGTGTATTGTCAAATAATCATTTATATATTATTATCTCACTTTATATCAGATTCCTAACATAAAAGGGGAAAAAAATCATGGACGAGTCCATAAAATCGCAAGAAGCTTCATTTTATGGAATGAGTGGTGTTGGTATGCCACCGGGTCGCATTCTTACAGACACAACGAATGATTAGTTATTGAGCTCCTATGGTAAATAGATCATGGCATGTATATTTATATGATGTTTAAACCTTAAATCAATTGTTAAAATGTACGAATATAATAATAATTTTATTTCACATCATCTTCGAAATCGACCTTCTGATAAACAACATGAACACGTTTAAATTATACAGATTGTATACACTTTACTACTGAAAAAAGAAAATTGCTACACGATGCTTTTAATACACGACATATTGTTCGGACACCATCGAGTTGGATTCTAAGTGATGTATCAAATGGTGAGTTAATTGGTTATCCTTAATATATAAAACTAGTTTGCTTTTAATATATTTCACGTGATGACGATTATTTTCTTTTATATATATATATATATATATATATATATATATATATATATATATATACATATATATATATATATATATATATATATATATATATATATATATGTATATATATTTTTTTTTTTTTTTTAATTCCCTACTATTTATTACACTCGTCATTCAAAAGGGGAAAAACAAGTAATTGGAAAAGAAAAGGGAATTATCGCAACACACGGAAAATCGCAGGAAGACGGATTTCATGGAATACGGGGAGCTCAAACTCCGTCGTATTGTGTTACATGAGACATAAGTAATGGTAAGATTGAATTCAATAACCTTTTAATCGTGGCATGCACACACACTACGTAGACGTAATTCGTTCTTATTAAAGATTGGTATCAATATAGCTTAACATTACCCCTCAAACTCATGTTGGGTCAACAAAGACCAAATTGAGTTTGGAAACAAATGTATTGAACCGACTGGGTGAATGCATTTTAGTAAAAAGATCAGCGTTCTGAGAAGCTGAACTTGACAAACAAAAGTTCGTGCTTGACAAATAAAAGAGGCCTTAAAAATAATTCTTTAGAACTCCCCCTCAAATTGGAGGAGTATGCAACAGACAAATCGACAAATCATGATCACAAACAGCGAATTTCACCATTCACTTCTCTAACAAAGGACCAGGCTGCTGACAAGGACAGAGGCAAAGGCTGCCAACGAGCGCATATGATAATGCTGCCAATCAAGGGCAGACAAGGCTACCAACAATGGTAGATGACAAGACTGTCAACGAGGCAGATGACAAGGCTGCCAACAACGACTGAGGAAAAGACTAGCAACAATGGAATAGGCGGATTTGCAGCAGCATATCTAGGCGGGGATAAAACAGTTTTTTTTTAAAATTCAGAAATAACAGACATTTAGACAAGACAAAGAAATCGACGATAGGATTTTCGAAGGAAAAAAAAACCAAAAGTAAGATTTCTAGGATTTTCGAAGGGGAAAGAAAATTAATAAAAGAAAAAAAGATTTTTAAACAGTAGTAATAGTAGCAGATAAGGATGAAAAAAAAGGTTTATTTGTGGTTAATAACTCACCCATTTTTTTATTTTTTTTTCAGAACTAGAGAATAGAACAAAAAACACTTTTTAGAGAAAAAAAAAGTAGGATAAAATCACCAAGAAATACCAATCTGACCGAAATAGTAGATTGCCACCACAAGAAGATTCGCGAGAGGCCGGCGAACTGACGGAGAAAAAGACATCGGAAAAACGAAGGCCGGAGGGGGGCTCAGGCGACGACAGGTGGGTCAACGACGACCGAAGGTGGTGGTGCGTGGGGATCACATGTGCGGTTTTTCGGCGGCGAAAATACCAGACGACGCAGATCGGCGGCCGACGAAGTGAATGGAAGAGGTGGTGAGAAGAGAGGCAACTAAGACCTTTCATTTTCAGGAAAGGAGGTTTTGGAAAGAAGGAGAAAAAACCTAGGACTTTATCCCTTACTTTGATACCATGTTAAAAACTAATGAACAATGAATATAGTATAATATTTTATGTGTATTCGTTTCAATAAAGGTACGAGTATATATACACAAAAGAATAAAGCTAAACAAAGAAAAACTAATTACAATTAAATCAAATCCCTAAATTACGCACTAATCAAATTCCATTATTATAATCAAATCTCATAATTATGATACCCATATATATTAATATCTAATCATATACCATAATTATGGTACCAATATATCTTAACATCAAAATATTTTAACAACGTGTATTCATAAATTGGGAAAAGATGTACGCTGAATTAAAAAAAAAACATTGAACAATCAAATACATTGAATAAATGAAATACATTGCACAAATGGTTTACATTGAACTCTAAAGTACACTAAACTAATGGTATAATGAATAATATATATATATATAATTAAAAAAAATAATAACAATAATTTCACAAATTAATAATTTATTAATCAATGTATAGATTAATAATTATTAATTTATCGATAAGTTATTATTTCGCTAAATTAATAGAATTTTGATAGTCCCAACTGTGTTAGTTTATAGATGTTTAAATGTATTTGTTTTCGTTTCTTTCATAAATTGCATACATTCGATTAACGTCCTTACAAGTTTTGATGGATTAGTGTCCCTATAGGTTTTAAAAATAATTTAAAAAAAATAAGGTCTTTATAAATTATATTTGAGACATATTTTAAAATATGTCTCCAAAACATGAATGTCCCTGTATGTCTTATAAATAAGGGCCTTTAGCAATAAACCCCTTGGATGAATAATAAATGGTGATATGTTCAACCCTCAAATCTTTTTTTGTGATAACCTCCTATAAATATTAATTCCAATACTACTCTTCTGAAATTATAAAATCGCCTACCTAATAATCCCAATAATTCCACGTTTCTCGCTTTCCTTAAATAATGCCAACATAATAGTGATTTTTTCCCACTCAATATCCCAGCTTTTTAAAATCAGCTAACTAATTAAAAAATATATAAAAAAAATCAGCTCAATATCCAAGCCCATAAAATCTGCAAAAACATTAAAAAATAAAATAAAAAATCTGCTTCGTTACATACAAAATCAAAACACACTAATCAAACCTTTGCAGACGTATAGTGTTTTTTTTTTTTTGTTTTTTTTTTAATTATTTGTATTACTTTTTATTTTTAATATTTTTCTAATATTTTTCTTGAATTCTTTTTAAAGGAAAAATTGATTTTTTTCACGACACGTTTACAACGACGAATATGACTATAGTTAAATATGACTATATACGACTGTGTGTGACTATATCAACTGTAGTCATATTCGTTCTTTATATTGCCGGTTTTTGCATTTTCAACTTTAAATACCTGATTATATAGTGTAGTACTGTCATTACCAAATTATATAAAAAAAGAAGATCGCCTATTATTTACGAAAAAAATCCAATCAATATTCGCACAAAAAAATCACAATTTTGAATCTTTTTATTACAAGTCAACTTATAGCCATACAAATACATCGAAAAAATCACATGTATCAATTCTTCAACTAAAAACAACCATCAACATCATTGCAAATTAGAAAAGAAAAAACCTACAGATCTTATATATGACTATGTACGACTACATATGACTATATACGACTACATAGATGATTCTCACCAATTGGCCTGCTGTTCGACAATTAATTCGAGAAAAAAAATATATCAATTAACTGTGACTGTAGTAACATTATGTCTGTATTTCTTCAATAACAGTGAGTCCAATGTGACTACACTCCTAATTGCGCTACGTGTTCCTCAAATCTCGTCAGCGTTGTTTTATTTGCATCAACCCGGTACGGGTTAGTGGCGAGGAGGCGGAGGCAAGAGTGTTTGGGGTATTTAAGGGGTTGGGAGGAGGAAAGGCGTAACCCTAGACGACGGCTGTGAGCCTTACATCTAGAACAAATAAAATCGAAGTAAGAAGAATAGTGAATTACATCTGGTAATATTGCCGGGCTTTCTTGAGAACTTCACCTGATAAAATAAACAAAATTTGAATCTTAAATTATGAGTATATATATATATCTGTACCAGCCACGCACTCGAGAAACTCAATCTTCTTCTCAATTTCAATTCTTAGAGATTTCACATTTTCATCTTTGGGATTGTCGAAGAGGGACGTGTACATAAGAAGATCTTGTTCCGTCCTCAAAATTTCAGAGGTCGCCATGGTTGCCTGTAATTACTTGGCTCGAGTTTCTATAGATTGATTTAGTTCTCAGAAGAGATGTTGAAAATATATCCCAATATATGGGCAAAGCCAGGTGCTCTTATTTTACGATGGTAGGGACGATTGCTTCCATTTAAGACCATAAAGACACCAAATTCTCCTTTAGGTGCTTCAACTGCGGTATAAGTAGAAGAAGATGGTACGGAAAAACCTTCTGTATAAGGTTTTGAAATGGTGAATTGAGGTAGAGTAGACCGATGATCCTGTAGTCTGGAGTTTTCAGCGTAAAAAAAAATTTGTGAGAGAAAGAGAGAGAGAACGAAAGAGAGATATGGAGATATAAAGAGAGAATTAATGTAATCCTACAATCACGTGAGACGGTTATGGAAAATAAATATTGCAATTACTTTAAAAAACTACTTATAAGGGTAGTTTTGGCTTATCATATTTGTTGATGGGGTTTCACTAATTAAGATTGGATTTTGGGTTTAGGCAAAAGTCTTAAAAGTCAAATGAGTTTTGCTCATAATATATTCCATTTAAGGGGTATTGCATATTTCCCCTATAAATAAAAAGATTTTATCATGTATTTCAAAAATATATTTAGGCATATATACAATAAAATAATGTCCCCAATCAAGTGCCGTAATAGCTACATTTTGTTGTAGTGCACTTTATTTTTGCCTAAAATTGAAATAAAAGAAGGAAACATAATATATACAAACATGTAATAAACATGTAAAACGAACCCTTATCAATACTCAAATAAGTTAAGTGGGTAAGGCTCAATAAAATATAATACTGAATTTTAGGAGTGAATAAATTATTTGGTGGTTATAGCATTATCTTATTGTGAGGATAAACTAACTAATGACTGACCAGAGCTCAAATGTAATATCGAGAGTGCAATAATTATTCAGTAGTGTAAAATAAATAATTACTTAAGCATACCTCTTTTGACAATTTTAATCGAATTGATTACTAGAAGCCCAACCCATATTTTCTTCTTTGGTCCGTATCCAATTGATTATGTAATTAATTGAAAAAAATAAAATTCAAATAATTTTACAATAATAAGGAGTATGGGACGCAAATTAAGATTCATGGAACTAATTTTTGGCCAATAGGTAGCTTGGTGGGGAAGAGTTTTTTTTCCTTGAGCGGGAGAAAAAAAACATAAGTGTGTTGGAATTATTTCAATAATTATGTGGGCTCACATGTGACGTAAATATGTATGGTTATCTTAAAGAAAGTCCAAATTAATTGTGATCTAATAAAGATTAATGAGTTGGACTTGTGGGTATTATACTATGATTATGGGCCTAATGTGTAGAGACAATTAGGGCTTAATTGTGATTTATTGATGGGGCTGAATCACAATTATAAAATAACTGGACTCTACAGTTATATAAAGGGTCTTGGTCCCCAAAGAAACGCAACCATTCCGTCTCTTCTAAAATCCATCATTAGAGAGATAATTAAGGAACTGCGGATTCTTTGGAAGACCTGTTCCAAATTCAGTGGAGATTCAAGATTCGATTCATACTCAATTCAATGATGTAAGGTACGCTTCCGTATTTATGTTTCTTTATAATTCTCGGTGATTCAAGCATGTTGGTTCTTGGGATTCGTATGTATGTACAATAAAATTTCTAACAAGTGGTATCAGAGCCACCATATTTTGGGTCATCGAGAATTTTCCGTGTGTTAAATTATATATGTTGCAGTGTAATCAAATCTATGTTTACGGATTTGATTTTTTAAGAATTACGGTCAATAATCTGCATATATTAATTGGAATTCTCTTTAAGATTAGTATTCAATTCGGTATTGTGATATATATATTTTCCATGGATTCATATTTCTGAAAATTGGGCTTTATGCTGATCTAGAATTTAGTATTATATGAAACCTATTTTTTTGTCAATTTAATTGTGAAAATTCCGGTCGGATATTAAATCCGAAATTAGATCCCCTGAATTTGAAAATTCGGATTAAGGTTTTAAGGTTAAGATTTGAAAATTCCAAATCTAAGGTGAAATTAGGGGCGACGGTCATCTGTTTATGTCGACCGCGATGCGGTTTCAGCACTACCACAATTCCAATCTATGCCACCAATTAATGTTCAGACTTCAGATCCCATTTGGTTTAATTTTGTTACTTGAATCTGAATATGGAATAAAGAAAACCCTCCTGAGACGACGGCGGCCCTATGGCTTTCTTGGTCGTAAAGTTTCGGGCGGCGATGGAGCTTCGGTCTCGCCACGGCGGCATAATTCGCAGAAGGGGCAGCCGGGGCGCCGACGATGGATTTCGGTGGCGTGGGTGCTTGTGAGTTATGTGTATCCGGCGGTGGTGTACGGCCGATTAGGATGGTGGTCCCATAGTCGTTCGCGGCGGGGCCATTTTTCTGGCCAGCCAATGATCAGCATTGAGGCATGGTGGTGGCGGCGGGATTGGCAGATTAGGGTAGAAGGATTAATTAAGTTTTGGAAAATTGCAATTCAGTCCCCTAATTTAAGTTTAAGATATTTAGCAATATTTCGATTTGGCCCGTATCTTGGTTATGCCTGATTTTGGGCCGGGGTCAATTTGAAAGAATGAAAAATCTGTTTCGGGGCCCTCAATGTTTCTGAAAACTGCATTTCAGTCCCCGCTTTTAAAGTTTCTCCCGAAACAGTCATATATTTTTCGAAAATATATTATAAATCTCAAATTGAGTATTTCTGAATCTTAGGTCCCTTTTCTCTCAAAGGCTTTTCTTTCAAAATTTCAGTTAAGTCCTTTAAGTTGAAAGATTTTCTGGTTTTGGGGCAAAGGCAATTTTTAAGGAATAAAAAAGTTAATTTAAGGTTTTGGGGCCGTTTAAAACATTTCAATTATTTTGAGGGACCGAACTAATATGTGAATTCTTTTAAATTCATTTAAGGTTTTGTTTGGTCAATAAAGTGAAATTCATTTTGAATTTCAAATTCGGTTTTCTAAGGCTAATTTGGGGAATTTTCAGATGATAAAGTTTATGCCGTTTAGACTTAAATTTTTTGATTACTAGGTCAAAATTAAGGATACAAATTAATTTTTAATTCAATAAGGTTTTGATCCATTATCATTTAATTGTTATCGAGTCAAAATATGGATAGTGGTTATTATTAACCAAATAAGAATTGACTTTTTCGATATTTGACTCAAGGCTTTTTTATTTAAGTCTAATTAAGTTTCGATATTATAATTTAGTTCCAATCCATATAAGGTTAGATTTCTTGGTTAAAAAAAAAATTATTTTGGCCACTAAATCTAAATAAGATTGAATTGTGAGCCATAACATCATCTTTAGCTCAAATTCAAAATAAAGATGGATTCGATGTTTTCAATTCATACTCATTTATTATGAATAACCATATTGCAGAATTTGATTCGAAAACAATACTGTGAGGCAACCTTAGTGTTGGATACTGCCTGTTAGCGCTCAGGTGATGTCATTAGAACCTTAGCGTTCAACAACGACTTTAAATTTTTGAATAATTTTTTGGGTACATCTAATGGCTTGTTATTAAGTTTGTCTGACATTTAAAAGAACTAATTGAAGCATGAAGCCACCCTCGTGACCTCTCTGCGTAGGTTAGCTTATTGAGAATGTCAAGATGATTGTGTGTATGTGAATTCATGCGAATATTAACTATACCCCTCGGTATGTTGATATTTGGCCGAACCACATATGCATCTGTGGTAATAAATATGTGATGGTTGTTGGGTTCCATGTGAATAAAAGTTACATCCCTACGATGAACTTATTATTTGACAGGATTTATTATCAATGTTTGATTACTACAACAAGAGTGTCACTTACAATTAATATTACTGTCCCTACGACTTGATATTAATGTTGTGCTAGGCATCTTGAGATGTATTCCATAGTTATTTAAAATTTCAAAGTCAAACTTTGGATTATAATGTGAGCATATTGATTTTATTTGCATTCTCTATTTAATTTATTTATCTACTTACACATTGTCTGCCTATAACACTTTTGTGCTTAATTGCACAAATATTTATTATTCTTATTATTATTTATTATGGTGCATAGATCTTAATTTTTTTATTTTGGATAGAACAATAGAAGAACTTAGAGTATATCATCGTTCTAATTATAAAATTTAAGATCATTAGGTGCATCTATTTTAAATAACTTTTTGGGGCATAAGGTTTAATTAGGGGTTACGTACTAGAAGGTTCCTTAAAGATAGTAAGGATACGTTTTATTTTAAAACGATAAAGTTGCAACAAATTAAATTTTGACATCTATTGTTTAAATAAGGTATAACGAAAAGGAACATAAATGAGCACATTAAGTAATAGTCTAATCTCATTTTTCGGTTATAGCACTTCAGTTAGTGTGGTTTCGCTGACTTGAAAGTGGATATGGCTTAATTTATTTTTCTCCGTGAACGGTCAATATAAGGTTTGTTGTAAAACATAAAGAATAAAACTTTGACCGTACACACGAAGAATAAATAATTAAGGGAGAAGAGACTAAGTGCTAATTTGACTAGTACACCTTAAGATAAATAATTATAATTGCAGTTTACATCTCAGGTAAGTCGAATAACGTAATTATGCTTGTTTCTCACTTTAATTTGTTGTAAAATAAATTTTGATTTTGTACCTAGACACATTTAGTGAATAGATCATGGGTAACACTATTCACGTACGTGTGTATATAAAGGGTTATTCACATAACCAACATTTAATTGATGTTGAAAGATATACATCTATAAACGTCATGTAAGACATTTGGGATTGAGGCTATGAGGACTCTTAGGTTTTCTTTTGAATTATGAAATAGACATTTGGTACCGTCATTAGATGGATTTAGATTTTCTCTTGAACAAATTCGGTTAGCTTGTTCATTTGAAAACATTAATCTTGGTCTATTTCATGATTCAAAATTTGACCTATAATTTAAGTAAAAGTCTCGTACGGTTAAATCTTGCATAAGCAATTTAAAATGGTACAAAATTCAAGAATAGAACATTCAACGACATTCAAAGAAGTATGATAAGACATTTTACTTCACTAAGGTACATTTAGGAGAAACATTAAGTGCTGCAATATATTATTTTTATAAGGGGAAATTTAAAATCTTTTGAGGATGTTGAGTTTGAGGGGAGAAATTTAGATTATAGACATTGTCTTTAAAGATGAATCAATTCGATTCCTAATACTGCTTTTGACAATGTACATGTCTTTATACTTGTCATTGTTTGAAAAGTAGATTTGAAGATTTGATAAGACAATGTTGAACAATTCCCCAATCAAGTCTTGATAATTGTTACTTAAAGAGCAAACTCAACAACCTTAAAATAATAAAGCATTAAAGATGATTTGAAATTTAGAATGACAAGACATTAAGATCTTATCAAATTGCCATAAGGTGTGAATTTGGTTACAAATAATAGAGACCAAATGTAATTCAAATGGGCAATATTGAAAGATATATGGTACGTTTAGTCATTAAATATTGTACTCATATCGACTCTATTAAGAGATTTATGGACACAGGGAATATGTTTCTCAAATAGTAATATTTTTGGAACAATAAAGTCCAACCATAAAATTTTAAAGATTTGAAGGATATTGTTTGCAAACTAAAGTAGTCCATTAATGAAATTTAAAATTCCCATTAATGATGTTACAATCATAAGTTAAGTATCTCATATGTACTTTGAGATAAATAAAGTTAATGATTGTACATACCCAAGGATCAGTGGGAGATAATCTCACAACAAAGGAGACTTGTTTAGTCTCAATTCAATGCCCAATAAATATTTTATGTAAAAGAATGTACACATTCGGTTAAGGTGTGCATAAAGTTAGGCAGATATTTGAATAACCCTATAAAGTGGATCATTTAGCAAAGCAGCCAAATGGGTTATACAGTAATTATAGGGAATGTAAGTTATATACATATGCTCATTTATCAAAATCAGATATTTTGGGAGATCGTGTGGTTTATTCATGATTTTGATTTTTATGATGCGTATAAAGTATAGATCCATTTTGGTTAATGTAAACCTAAGTGATTGAGCTATTTTGACATGGGTGTTAAGCAAACACTTTAAGCTCTGTTCACGATGGTTAAGAATTTATGGTAATTTTTGGCATCTTCTTTTTTAATATAGCTATAAACACTTGTCATTAGGCTGAACATGTTGATTTGTATTAAAGTTATACGGTGACAATATTTAACAGCTATACTTTCGAACAACAACAAGAGCTTGTGAAAGTTCTTTGTTGTTAAAGGTACAAAGTGAACAGTACATAGAGCATATTAAGATAAACTCCACAATTGCGGATCCGCTTACTAAAGGATTAACACATAAGGTATTCATGAGCATTGCTCATGTAGGTGTTATATCATTTAAGGATATTTTGGTTCAGTGGGAGTTTGTATGTACACATGGTTCAGTGGGAGTTTGTATGTATGTGTACATATAAATACATTTTGGTAGCTCTATGATATGTTTGGACACAATTTTGTGTATTTGGTTTTCTGCAGAAATAAAGTATTTGGCTACACTTTGTACAATTATGTAAAGATTTGGTCTCAATAAAGTTTAAAGTAGGACCAGTTGGAAATAGGCATGTTAAGATCACATTATATGTAATTTCCATGCTACACACCATGATTTGATCTATGTCGTTTGGCTATATTGGTATACGTGATTACTGTTGGGTTTAGACACGCTCAATGACGAAAGTCTCTTTAGTCCTATATCAGTATGGTCAATGGACGAGATTGTAAGGAATACCTTTTCATATGATAGCAATATTTGAGCTCATAAGGTGTACACATTTATAAGATATAAAACATATGTGGCCCAAGTGGGAGATTGTTGGAATTATTTCAATAATTATGTGCAGGGCCGGTCCTGGGTGATTGGAGGCCCTGGGCAAGACTTAAAGTCGAGGCCCTAAATTCCGATGTATATATATATATATATATATATATATATGTGTGTGTGTGTGCGAGAGAGAGAGAGAG
>NW_012194461.1:730664-790114 GCF_000504015.1 Erythranthe guttata
TATATATATATATATATATATATATATATATATATATATATATATATATATAAATATATATATATATATATATATATATATATATATATATATATATATATATATATATATATATATATATATATATATATATATATATATATATATATATATATATATAATATATATATATATATATATATATATATATATATATATATATATATATATATATATATATATATATATATATATATATATATATATATATATATATATATATATATATATATATATATATATATATATATATATATATATATATATATATATATATATATATATATATATATATATATATATATATATATATATATATATATATATATATATATATATATATATATATATATGTGTGTGTGTGTGTGTGTGTGTGTGTGTAAGATATGGATATATTAAATAAAAATGGGTATTAGAAAAAAGTTTTTTAATTTAACAAAAATAATTTAATTTTGAGAAACAAAAACACCAATAATATGGAAAAAAACAAAAACTAAGTTCAAACTCTAGAAACTAACAATAGAGAAATATATATGAGTGTAAGAAAAATTAAATTAGAGTAAAAAAATGTAAATGGGATAGAAAGGAAAAATTAAATTAGAGTAAAAAATGTAATGGGAGAGAAAGGGTAAGGGGACAAAATAGATCGGGTGAAAAAAGAAAAAAGAAGAGATAAAGGACAAAATGGATTGGGTCAAAAAAATTAATGTGGAAAGTGGGGGTTAAAAAGTTAAGAGATGAAGAGAATAGGGGTTGGAAGAAGAGAAAAGAAAAATAATTATAAAATAATAACAAAAAATATAATAATTTTTGGGCCCCACTTAAAAGTGGGCCCTGGGCCTAGGCCCTGCTCGCCCTGGGCCAGGGCCGCCCCTGATTATGTGGGCTCACATATGTGTGTTATCTTATATCGGAAGAATAAAATAGATTTGACAATGCAACATATACATCGTCAGACTGATCAATATGTCAAGCAAGCTAATAAGAGAGAAAAGAAAGTTGTCTTCGAACCATGAGATTAGGTTTGATTATGTATCAGAAAGGATTCTTTTCCTCAACAAAGAAGATCTAAACATATTCCAAGGGTTGATCGATAATTTCGAACATATAAATGAAAACGTCTAAAACTTAAACTACCGGGTGAGTGAGATGTTAGTGCTAGCTTTAATATTTTTGACTCGTCTTTATTTGTTGTAGTTGATGCAAATTTGAAGACAAATCATTCTCAATAAGGGGAGAATGATGCAAATCAGACCATAAGCCCTCACATAGATAATGTCTAAGATCCACTAAGTTTGCTAGTTGGATCAATCATAGGGCTCTCGGCCAAGTATTTTAAGGAAATCATTAAGTGATTCAAGAAGAAGTTTAGATGGCGAACACTTGTAGGCCCAAGACGAGTTTAAATCCAACTAAAAGCCCATTTTCATTTCAAATGGGTCCAAATCTTATCGAAGGAAAATTAACCACCATTATATCATTTATGAAAAGGTCTGAATGATGCAATCACCTTTTTCAAAACTTTGAAATGTTCATAATTTGTGCAGTTGAGAATTCATACGTTTTCACCCTTTGAAAATCCCTTAACTTGAGCAATTTCAACTTCGAAATATGAAGACAATAATTTAGAAGTTTTCTTAATTAAAATTCAGTAAATGTTGTTTACATTGACGGACTGTGGCTGATTTGATCGGTTGATAGAAGAGGAATAGTTGGGAATATTGTGCTTTTAAATAGTTTATGGATTCACTACTTTCGAGTGTTGCACCATAACAACGTCAAGATAAATAGGTAGTCTTTGTTGTATTGATTAATATCTAATATTGTGCCTGTAAATTTAAAATAGTAAAAATTCATTTATGCAAATCATCGTGGATGTGGTATACAATTATATCTGAATCACATTAATTTTGGGTCCTTTTTAGTTATGTTTTACATTTTGTTTGAACACTTGAAGCAACACTAACAAAGAATTACTGTAAACACAATTTAATAATAATTGCGACGAAACACAATAAAAAATAACTATAATCTCATGGCATAGCTCAATTGGTAAAGGTCTTGGGTGCAGTGGCAATGCCATAAATTGATGGAAAAAAAACTGCTAGTAATGAATGTTTGCCGAGGCGAGTTGACTCTGTCCTTTAGACTAAATTTCCCCGCAACGGTGCTAACGGTTTGAACGGAAATCGTCTCCCAAGATACAACGGCAAAGACTTGGAATAGGAGCACTCCAAATCCCAAGTACGACGAACTGTACTTTGTGTAGAACTTTTCGAGAGAATATGTGAAGGGTAGGCTAAATATGCAGTAGGCTGTATTTGGATTGAAGTGAGGAATTAAGGGAAAGACGGGGTCTATTTATAAGGTTTGAAAAGTAGTGTCCTTTGGAGCAAAAAGGTACATGAGGAGTCTTTTGGGCATAATGGTTTCGAGTTGAGCCGATTGGTTTGCATTGGTTCGGCCGCACCAATTCAAACCAGTCAGACCATTCGAGATGGGCTTCGGGTAAGGAGAGTCCCAATGGGTTGACGGCCCATGACCTAATGTTTTTGGCCCAAAAATAATAATGTAGTGATTTGGGCCCAAGCCCAAATCCAATCCGTTCGTACGAACGAGACGAGCCGAGCCGGATGGCAGGGGCCTGCGTGTGGGCCCAATTCGAAACACATAACATATAGGGCCTGCGTGTGGGCACAATTCGAAACACATAACATATAGGCCTTTCTCCCAAACAAAGTTGAATGCCCAAAGGGCGTGACCCTTTGTCCCAACATTTAGATATATATACAACTTAGTACTTCTCTATTTTTCCAATGTGGGATAACTCAAAATCCCACTTTCCTTATATTTTGGACTAGTAATTTTTCATTCACCATAAAATTTGTTTTATACCAATCTATTCCAAAATTGATTTATATTATCAATTAGACCATACAATACCATTGATAAAAATTGTTCATGACTCAATTTTTAACCAATTTTCCCAACATAAATTTGTTACACGGCATGTTTAAAATTCTTGGGAGTTCGGAGGCAGTCAATTTTTTCTTAGGAGTTTTTGTGTAAAGTAGCTAAAAAAAAATTGAATATATATATATATATATATATATATATATATATATATATATATATATATATATATATATATATATATATATATATATATATATATATATATATAGATATATATATACTTTACATAAAATAGTAGTGGAAATCAATTTTTAAACTTACATTTCAAAATACAATAAATGACATTCATTTGTTGAAAATACCATGCCCCACTAAAAGTAAAACTACCACAATGAAAAAGTAAAATCCATTATTTCTCCTAATTTCTACTATTATGCGAGTAAAATAATTAATTTGATTGACTTTAGATGTATGGACTAAACAATATAAATTGGCTGGATTATAAAAAAAGGGCACTATATAAAAAAGCGTAAATTACAACCATACGGTGAGTTTTGGTAAAATTACGAAAAACCCCTCTTGTTTGGGTAATTACAACAATCCCCTCAACTATAATTTTTCTTACATGTCCATCATTGCAGTTTCAAATTAAGTGGAATCTTCTTGATTATATGGAATATTATCACTTTTGTACCCATTTTATCCCATTATTTTTTCTTTTTTTAAAAGGAGGATAGTTACTGGTTCCCCAATTACCCTCCTGGTGTCTCGAACCTATGACAAAATGGTCCAAGGTGCAAGGTGTTTACCAACAAGCTACCTTGTCTTGATTTTTTTTTTTTAATTTTGTTTTCAGGTTTCGACAATGATCCCATTCGAGCTCTACATTTTGAAGTAAGATGATCTAAATAGGATGTGTTTTTTGGCTTGTATATATCAGATTGTGGTGCATCAAAAACTGTATTTTTACACAAAACGAGTACAAGCTAGAGCACATTCCACGCAATCTAGATGATTATGTTGAATTTGATACCATAAGGGTTGAGGTGTAAGAAGATTCATAGTTGAGGGGTAGTATGTAATTATCCAAACAAGAGGGGTTTTTTCATAATTTGACCATACCTCAGGGGTGATTGTAATTTACCCTATAAAAAAACAAAAAAAAAATAGTTTGAGAGTGGCTTGGGCTTGTTTTTTTCTATGGTCATTTTCAAAATTAGTAAACAAAATAGGACTGTTTTGAAGAGTGTAACCAAATAGGGTATGTCGCCACGTGGTGTGGTGACTCTATTTAGCCGCCACGTGGTGTGGCGACTCCATTTAGTACCGCCACGTGGTGTGGCGACTTCATGACCTGTAGCCATGTGGCGTGGCGCATTCAACATCCATCAATTTTTTTTATTCTAATTTTTAGGATTTTTTTTTAATCTTAGAAAACACATAAAAAAATGTAAAGAGAGTTTTACCAAAATAAAAAAAAAAAGTGTGAAAACATGTTCTATTTTGTTTACTAATTGTGAAAACGACCCTAGAAAAAAACCGGCCGAGAGTGGCTTGAGTCTACTTTTGCCAAATGGACTCGCCCATACTTGAGTGATGTACAACCACTGTGGCAATCTGAACCGGCCGGGTGGGAATTCGATGGGCAGGATGTGTGCATGGGGCCTTGCATGGTTTAGGGCTTACTCGTAATTGACTTTTCAACTTTCCATTGAAAAGAAAAGAAAAGAACATGCACATATAATATATTAATTGATCTTGTAAAATAATATTAAACTAAATATTAAGCATGACAGTAGTAAGATTCTCCTAATTTCAACTCCGCGGGGGATCCGTGTTAAGGAAACTAATCCATCACCTAATAATGAAATAAATAAATAAATAAATCTCAGTTAGTATTCCATTAATTTATTTTTTGAGTTGCGCAGCATTAACCTCTCAATCTTTGTTCAACTTAGATCCTCTCTCTCTCTCTCTCTCTCTCTCTCTCTCTCTCTCTCACTCTCTCTCTTATTTTATTTATTTTTATTTTTCATTCTCACGATGTTGCTGGACGAACTCGTGTATTATATTTATTTGTCTCTACTCGGCTATATTATTATATTCATGATGGACCACAAATAAATTTGGGTCGAATCCAATTCACCCAAAATAAATTCCTCGAATATTATATTATAATGCGTTGGTTGCTTCCACTGCTTAGTAATAAGAAGATGGTATTCATAGTATTAAAAAAAAAATATTTATCAATATTAACTAAAATATATTATAACCGTTGAGCTTCTAAGGTACAAAAACACAATGTTAATTAATTGGTTTTGCTGAGAATATATTAAATGCAATAATCAAATGAGAATTACAAAAAACCTCTGCACTTGATTTCATATGAGAATTACCATAATTCAACAATTTCATTAGATTTACAAATCTTGTATACTTTTACCATCTAATAAATCATCCAAATTCCTGAAACCACGTTAATTATCAGTTTATCAAAATTTACAATCAAGAAAACAATTTATAAGTGTATATTTGCATGAACGTCTAATCCAAGTTGAAATTGCAAGATTTTTCGAATCTAAACAATTTATCTTCACTATATTTGAGTCCTCTATTCCATAACCCTCTATTCATTTTTGGATATCTTAAATTGATGAATAAATTCGTATATAAAAAATATTAATAATAGTTTTATAAAGTTAATAAGTTATAATTATTATATATTTTATCAAATATTTATTATATGATCTTTAAATTAATAGAATTATAGCAATCCCAAGTATATTCATTTATAGATGCTTACATGTATGTATAATAATCAAATCCTTAGTGTCACAATTTTTGAATAAAAATGTCAAAGTTGCAAAAAGTCATGGTAAACATTGATGCGGGCATTTAACGAATAGTTGACTTTTCTTAACTCAAATTATATTTTACTACAATTATTAGCTAAAGATTCAACTTTCTTGTTACTTTCATAATGGTGAAACAAGGAATCCTCTAGTTGTTTTGTCTCTATGATCAGATCAATAGCATTATTTCATTAAATAAATACAATTATTTATCGATATTTTATTGGTAATAATTGAGCGTAAGTGTTACCAATAATAATGTTAGATAAATGTGAAGAATCGTATACCTGAAGGATTCAAGTCCTATATCTTTTCGCGTACGAATTGTAAATTATTGTACGATAGTCGAAAGAGAAGGTCTATTTTCACTCTTAAAATGTCTTATTTCACCATTAAATTACATATATTTTCTTTATAAAAAAAATATAAAATATATTTTTTTATTTTACCCAAATTATGTATAAATTCGTAAATTGTCCGTCCACCACCAAACTAATTAAAATATTCACAAAGAACTCTACCATTTTTTCACAAGAATATTTACCACATAATCCATTATCTCCACCTTAAGTGAACGATACATTCATCGAAGAAAAACACCCGAAGGTTAAAAAGAGCAGAAATTTTCGTTCTTCAAAAAATAACTTAAGAGCGTCTTGTAGAAAAGAAAAAAAAAACAGAGATTTTTGATATTGCTATTTTTGGTGGATTTAAATTCGAAAACTATGTTACTTTTCATTCAGCATATCTGCCCAGAAACTGATTCAAATTGGACGACTTTTAGAATCTTGTCTTACTCTTTCAGGTTTCATTGCAGAAAAAAGAAAGAAAAAAGATTTAGAATAGAAGAAAATTAAGCGAATACAATACAGGATGTGGATTAGAAAAATTTGAAGGATATTTATGATATTTTATATAAATTTGGTAGATAATTTGAAGATGGAAATAACACCAAAACTATATTTATATGGCTGGAATTTTTCATGGAAATAGAAAATAAATAATAATTATGATTTGCAAAATTCGATGAATTACTAATACTAGTATTATATAAGAGCAACTCCAATGCAAAACATCATAATTGAAATATCAAATGTTCATTTGATAATTAAGATAATATTTTAATATTCATTTACAATTCATCTACTCCAACCATGGTTATCAAAATTAATAATCAATTGGAAGTTTTTTAGTGGTTTTATTTGAAATTGTCACGTGTCATTTTGTAATTGAATGTTTAGGTGGTTAATTTTTTGATAACTCAATTTTCAGGATGTATTTTTACTTATGAAGAGGTAGATTATCAAAATACTTACCAATTTTGATACTTCCATTGAAGTAGAATTTTTTTATTTTAGGATATCAAAAAGGTAATTTATGGGTTTGATAATTCATTTGATACTCCCATTGGAGTTGCTCTAACGTCAAATACAATTTCTTAAATGTATATAAAACAGTTAGTGGTGTTTGTAAAGATAAAAAATAACAGAAAGTAATAGAAAAAAGAAAGTTGATGATCACTCATAATTAACATCCACCTCCCCCAAATATGGGACTTCTTCGACCCTACGCCCGATGATAACTATTGGGTGGGTCTTCTGCTACCACATGTCTTTTCTTGTATTTTATAATATATTTCCCGCTAGGGTTTACCTGTAGAGATTTTAGAAAAAAAAAAGGACACGTGGCAGTAGAAGACCCACCGGATGTAGAGTCGAATGAGTCCAATTATTGTATTTCACAATCATATCCCAAAATTTTAAAATATTGCCATCACCATTTCCTAAAATTCGTAACCAGACAACTTACATTCTTAGCAGAAAAATATTTTTTTACTACCACATAAACTCATAGTGTATACCAAATTCGTAGTAAAAAGTTTTTGGCTAGGATTTTACAATGATCAGTTTTCTCCGCAATGAATACGGAGAAAAATGGTCGTAGCAAATATTTTTTAGCTGCGATTATCCTAATATTTGTATGGCCCACAGATTGCCGCTTTAGTAAAATGTACATTTTCTAATGATTTTTTAATATAGCAAAAAAATTATAATAAAAAGCCATTTTTCCTACTAGTAATTTGGCAAACTCGAAATTTTAGCATCCACCAACATTATATCTTATATATAAAAGAAAGAAACGCCGGGTAACCCTAAAAAACCTTAATGGTATTTCTGTAATTATTTATCTTATATATAAAAGAAAGAAACGCCGGGTAACCCTAAAAAACCTTAATGGTATTTCTGTAATTATTTATTTTTAATATTTTTTCTGTACTAATTATCAACAATTATCAATCTCGTATTTTTCGTCAATATATCTCAAATCTTAATATATAGGGATTTTTATGCAAAAGTCCCCAACCAAGCATGTTTATTATTCTAGGTATAGGGGACATATCTCTTTCACCAATAAGCCCATCCCTTTAATATTTATTATAACTAAAGGAAACATTCATGTATATCCCAATATTACCCTCAATCATTTATACCCAATTCTTAATTGTAATCCAAATTAATCAATTTTGTCCATAAAAGTTCAATTTTGACCACAAAAATTCAATTTTGACTTTTTTTTGGAGTATAATTTAATATGCTCCAATTTCATCCTTAACTTAATTTAATCTCAATTTGACCCCAAATTTCACAAATTATTAAATTTTGACCCAAAATTTTTTTTTTTTCAAAAATTTTTTTTTTTTCAAAAACTTTTTTTTGCCGCCGGATTCCGGCGTTGACCGTTATTCCGATAAAATGGTCTTTATAAAAGTTAATGGACTTTTTTTTTTTTTTTTTTTTTTGTTTTTTCTTGTTTGTAGTTCTTTCTGCTGTCGGTGGAATCAAGCCTCTGCATGAAGGTATATAGATATATACAATTTTTTTCAGAGATCTTGTATGGCCTTATTTCAAATGTACGTTACGATCCGATCAAGTGATCATATTATTAAGTCAATTACTAATTTGGTTCTGATTTTGCAGAAGCTGTTGTCTATGTTTCAATTGCCATATTGATTGTTATCTTTTGCGTCCAACGATTCGGCACGGATAAAGTGGGGTACACATTTGCTCCGGCCATTTGCTTATGGTTTCTCTTCATAAGTGGGATCGGGTTGTACAACTTATTTAAACATGATTTGGGAGTCTTAAGAGCCTTCAATCCTAAATACATTTTTGATTACTTCAAAAGAAACGGTAAAAGAGGATGGGTATCTCTAGGCGGTGTTGTTCTCTGTATCACAGGTCAGTATTGCGTTTCCCGTCCCGTAATCTAATTCTTGATCTTCCTTTGTTTCCTGATAAACATTCTTTTTTTCCTTTTCTCTTGTCCGACGTAATTGATCAGGAACTGAGGCTATGTTTGCTGATTTAGGCCACTTTAATGTACGGGCTGTCCAAGTAAGTCTCCGAATCGTAATGTAATAACTAATGATGCTTTGAATGCGCCGTGTGATTATTTGATATCATCTTGAACTGTACGTACAGATAAGTTTCTCAGGGATTGTATTTCCTTCTCTATTGGCGGCATACATTGGACAAGCTGCATATCTTACCAAGTTCCCTGAAAATGTAGCACACACTTTCTATGATTCTATACCAGGCAAGTTTCTAAATTATTCATACAAAATCAATTTTAAGGCCTCGTTTGGTTGAGGCTATCGGTCATGATTAACTAAATAATTGGACTTTGTTTGATGTTTTGTAAGCCCAATAACTTCGTGGTTGACCCGTAAGTATTATGTTATTATAGCTTATTTTGCCTTTTAGGGAGTTTTTTTTAGGGTAATTGGCATTTTGCACCGTGCGATGATGCTCATTTGGCACTTTGCACCCGTAAATAAAAAGTATGGCAATTTGCCCCCTCAAATTAAGATTTATTTGGCATAGTGCACCCCAGAACCTATAAGTAGTAGAATGAAAGGATTTCGAGGGAATTGAAAGGGTAAATTTGTGAATAAATTCACTACCAATCTTTTTAACTACAGAAAATATTTATATTATTCCTCGTTCACGGATGTAATTAACAATACTTGACTATTTTGGCCATTGAATTATGGTAATATCATTTTTTTCAGACACAAATTTTAGTAGACAAGTGTCTTGGAGTGCAATGTGCCAAGCAAATCTTAATTTGAGGGTGCTATGTACCATATTTAATTTAAGGGTGCAAAGTGCCAATGAGCATAATTGGAGGGTGTCAAATGCCAATTACCCTTTTTTTTACGGACCTTCAATTGTACAGTAATACAATTGAGTTTCATTAGATTATTTAAGCTCATATTGGGTTGATCTTGTGTTGACAACCAAACGAGGCCTTAGTATCGTAGAAATTAATAGTCTGCTAATCTGATCTTGTGGTATAATTATATATAGGTCCAATTTATTGGCCGACATTCGTTGTGGCTAATGCTGCTGCGATAATTGCAAGTCAAGCTATGATATCGGGATCATTTGCAATAATATCCCAGTCACTGAGCCTAGGGTGTTTCCCAAGGGTGAAAGTTGTTCACACTTCAGCAAAGTACGAGGGGCAAGTCTATATACCCGAGATCAACTACATTCTCATGGTTGCATGTGTCATTGTTACTTATGGTTTCAAGACCACCGAAAAGATCGGCAATGCTTATGGCCTTGCGGTTGTTTCCGTGATGCTCATAACTACATCTCTTGTTACATTGATAATGCTCCTCATCTGGAAGACCAAAATTTGGTGGATAACCTTATTCGTGGTCGTTTTCATGTCTATAGAGCTTTTGTACTTTTCGTCTGTTTTGTACAAGTTCACCCAAGGCGGCTACCTTCCGCTAGCGTTCTCTCTCGTGCTTATGATAATGATGGGTGTGTGGCATTACACTCACCAACAACGTTACTTGTTCGAGCTTAATCACAAGGTTTCTAACGTTTACGTGAGCGATCTGGCTAAAAACGAGGCTATAAGTAGAATCCCGGGAATCGGGCTTTTGTACTCCGAACTTGTGCAAGGAATCCCACCGATATTTCCTCACTTCATTTCAAATATTCCCTCGATTCACTCGGTGGTGGTATTTGTCTCCATAAAGTCAATCCCTATCAGCAAAGTTGTTTTGGAGGAGAGGTTTCTATTCCGACAGGTCGAGCCGAGAGAATACAGAGTGTTCCGGTGCGTTGTGAGATATGGATACAAAGATATCATAGAGGAGCCGCACGAGTTCGAAAGGCAGCTTGTGGAGAATTTGAAAGAGTTTATCAGGCACGAGAATTTCATGCTCGAAAGTGGTCCTGTTGAAGAATTAGTGCCCGAGAATTCTGTAAAGGCCAGAAAATCGAGTGCTTCTACTGTTCATATAGAAGAAGCGTTGGATCAACAAATACCACCGCAGAGGATTTCGTCGAGCTCTATCCAATCAATGATCAGTGCATCACATTCATCCAATAATAATAATAATAATAGGAATATTGTTCAAGGGGTGGACGAAGAGTTGCGGTTTGTTCAGACAGCGATGGATCAAGGCGTGTTTTATCTGATTGGAGAAGCGGAAGTGGTGGCGAAGCAAGACTCGTCGTTGCTACATAAGTTTGTGATAAACTACGCGTATAGTTTCTTGAGGAAGAACTTCAGACAAGGGGAGAAAGTTTTGGCCATACCTCGTACCAGGCTTCTTAGAGTTGGAATGACGTATGAAATGTGAGAGGCCGCCGGGGCTTTCGGAAATATGCGCTTTTCCTTTTTTTGTGTTCACCGTTCAGTGGTGGTGTGCTAATATTTATGTTTCTTTTTTTTTTTTCCATTTGAAGTATGGTATGAACTTTTTATTTTTCTGTGCAACTTCATTGAGGTTGACTACTTACAATCAAGATTTCAACTTCACTTGGCTGTGTAACCAAATTATACGACTATTTCTATATTATTAACTTGTTGGGCATCAAAAAAAATCTATGCAAACCTCCTCCTCTTTTCGTTAGTCGATCAAGTTTGTCTAGTTTATCCTTTTTATTTTTTTGTGAACATCCAAAAGGATATACTCTATAAGTAGGATCCGCGACCACAACAGTACGGATGTTTTGTATTAACAAAATACATAATTCATCCAATATGTTTTACAAATTACAAATATAATGAAAATATCACTTTCAACTCAATAAATATGTTCAAATATCAGTCCTTCATAGTTCATTTATTAAAACAATAACAAGAACATATATTTTTATGGGGTAATATGCTATAGGTCCCTTAAATCAAACCTAATTTGAACTAAATGATAAGTTCAAATCAAATCTTTTAATTACATCCTTAGTTTGAAATACTATATGAGCAAAATCCCTAAAGTTTTTCTTATCCCTATATTACCCTTATACCATAAATTTTATAACCTATGTATTCACATTTCTTTAACTCAGATTTATTTCTATTCTTTACATATTTTATCTCAGTTTCTCTTTCCATCTCTCTCTTGCGTTTCCTCTTCTTCCCTCTTTCTCTCTCATTTTTTCTTGTCACCTCTCTATCTCTCTCTTCCTTTCTCCACGAATCTCTCTCTTCCTTTCTCCATGAAGGCCGCCGGCGGCAGCCCTGAAGGCAGCAGGAGCAGGAACAGATCCAGCGTAGGCAGTGGTGGAGAAGGTGGTGGTTGCAAAGGGTTGTGCGGCGGGGTTGTGCGGCGGGGATTGTGCGATGGAGGGAGCAGGTCTTTCTCTATTTTTTTTTAATAATGATTTGGTAATGAAAATAGATAAACAAATCGATTTTCTTCATTTTTTTTTTGTTAAAGACCTGTAATTGCAAGCATAGACTAATTGGATTTGATTTTCTTGTTTTTCTTAAAAGTTTTTTCTTGGTTTGGATATGATTTGTTATTGTTTTCGATTTGTGCAGATTTAGATTTTTCAAAAGGGGTAGGTGACTACGGTTGTGACGGCTGCGACTTTTGGCTGCTAGGGTTTGGGCGGAGGTTGCTTTGACTGCTAGGGTTGGCGGCTAGAGTTTGGAATAGACACCGTAGTAAACCATAGTATACCATATTACACCATAGTATACTATAGTCTACTACAGACTGTGAATATATAGAGGATACCATAGTACACCACAGCAGTCTACTACAGACTGTGAACATATAGAGGATGTGCGATGAAGTGAAATTTAAGTTTTAGATGTCTACAAGCGAAGATAGCAACTACGATGACTATAGATGACTATATTTATTAATAAAAGAAAAATAAAAATAAAATAAAAAATTGAAAAATAGGTAAATTGAATTTAAAAAAAAAATAACATGTTTTTTTTTTTGTAATTTTCATTATTATGTATAAAAAAGATTTTTTTTTATTTTTTTATAAAATTGTATAAAATTTTGAAATGAAGAAAGAAACAAAAAAAACGAAGACAAAATGGTATTCTGTAAAACAAACAATTTAAAAAGTTATATGGAAAAATGAAAGTATTAAATGCAAAAAAATGATAAATGCAGTTTGAATTTACTTAATACTTAGTGGAAGGGTATTTTTGGAATGAATTTTATAAAGGATGTGAAACAAATGTTTAATTGGGCTTGTCATTTAGTTCTAATAAGTTTTGTCATAAGGAACCTATATCTTAAGACCCCTATTTTTATTCCATTCATACAAAAAAAAAAAAAAATCAATAAACTAAAATTATGATATACCAAATAATGAAAAATAAAAGAATTTGGGAAGGTGCGGATGTAGCCCTAGTCTCCTCGATTTCAAGTGGGGTAGAGGTCAGAGAAACATAGGAAAATGACGATTGACCAACTTTGATAATAAAAGGATATTTGACCGCTTTCTTCATGATGAAAATGTTAGAGTAGGTGACCAACAAGCCAACATGTGGCTGTGGTCTTTCGTATTTATTATTGTAATAAACGAACCTTTATTCGTATTAATAATCACCTTGGCATTCTATATGTTTGTCCCTTTGTCACAAGCATAGATATAGTCCTTACAGTTATTACAAGTACTAGTAATTGATCGTTAGGATCGTGAGATATTTACTCAAGTATTATAACTGTTAAACGTGTTTCTAGTCGAAAGGTTATGCCACTAATGAGGATATCGGCCTTTCCCATTAAGACTAGCACTTAGTGTATGTGTACTGCATCTCATCAGTAAACGGTATTGTGATATCGGCATGCATAAGTGGGTGCTCGTAAGTTGACGAGTTCACTGAACTCCCTCACCCTAGAAATCTCTAAGTGGTTCCCAATAATCGAGTAGAGATATCTATGGTATAGTTGTACACCATTAGTCCTTATGACCTAGACATCACCGTGACTTCACTAGAGGACCAGCTGTATCGTGACCTGTCCCTGAGTTCCACCGAGGACCATCCCAAGGGCCAGTGTTCGTGCAGTCCGAAATCTAGTGGGATGTCTGTGCATTGTAGTCGGGGATTCGATCGCTAGAATAGTCTTGGATGTCCTGTGTGTTCTGAAAGTTTGTAATCATTCTAAGTCTCTGGCCAGAGCTGACTAAGTGATGATTAGAGAATTCGATTCTCTAAGTCATGCACGTGACGATTACAACACTTGGAACGATCGCACCGTCATCGAACATATAAAGAGGTCTCGATGAACCAATGCCTCTAGTTCGATCGGGACATATGAATCGAAGGGACCGTACTGTACGTTAACTATATCTGAAGGTTCTTGCAGGCACTTCATTTGTATCTAGGGAATCATGACGCGTAGTTGCTAGACGCCAATCTTGATTCGTTGGGTGATTAAGGTGAAACGAGCTTCATCTTAATCGTAACTCTAAGGGACGAGTTTTGACCACAAAGGGTTGTGGGCCCACGGCTAGCTTACACCTGAACCATCGAGGGTCACACTGCTCGTGCACATGAGATCTTTGAATAAACGGTCAGAGATAAAATAGTTTATCTTTGCATGATTGGAAGTCAATATGATTGGATCCAACATTTGTAATTTGGAATTATGAATGAGAATACAAAAAGGAAAAGAATAGGCGAACGTGTTAGTGAACTTTCTAAATCGGGAAGTTTCCAAATTTAGAAAGTGCACTGAACTAGGGTTTCCACTGTTGGAAAGTTGGAAAATGAGAGTTGACACTCGTAATGACGAGGATATTATAATGATTCCGAAAATGTAATTGTTGCAATTTTCCGATCATTGAATTGAGAGAGACGAGCCAGTAAAGGAACAAACGAGCTTAAGCTGTTGGGCCCGGTCCAACTTAAGCCCGTTAGGGTTTTATGCAAGGGACTATAAATACTTGATTTATAGGCCTTGCACAAAAGACAAGACCTAATCAAAACCCTAGCCGCTCACCTCTCTCTCTCGGCCTCTCTCTCCCGCGACCACCACCGCCGTCAAAGCCGCCGTTTCGCCGGAATCGGCCGTTCATCGGCCGATTGCTTTGGTAGTATCTTTCCTTCTTTTTTTCTTCCGTTTTTCTAACTATTACGTGTCTAGTGCCACGTGTTTAGTAGATCAAAGTATACGAGGTGAAATCCGAGAGGAGGAAGATTGAAGATCGAAGAATCGAGGAGCAGCACACGAGCCGAAGCCGCACGCAACCCCACGCGCCGCCCGAAGACCGCGCGTGAGTTACACGCGCCGCCACGGCCCGTCTCGCCGCTGCTGCCGCTGCACTGCTGCTGCCCCGATTGTACGGATTGGTTTCCGTAGCAATCTCGACTTGCTTAGCGCTCCTACCTCACGCTTCAAGAGGTAAACACACGAATCCCTTGTTTCGATTCGTTTACGTTTAAACTAAATATTCATGTTTGCTTTCGTATGATTTTATGTGATTATATGTAATCGTTTTAATCATTGCAAGCATGATAGTTGGTTTATACGCGAGCATGTTAATTGATTTAAATTCGGTTAAATTATTTAGCATGTATGTTGTTTTTAATTTCGCTGGAAGCGCAAAGGTACGCAATTAATTGATTTAATTTATCGGGCATGTGCTTATGTGTTTTAAAGTGGTTTAAATCGCATAAAATTTTTGTTTTCCGCTGCGTACACGTGCCCAAAATCCAACAGTGGTATCAGAGCTCGTTGCGCAATTAATTGCGTTCGCGTTTAATATGCTATGATTTTATGCATGTTCGATTTATTAAAGTAGTGATTGTTGTATTATGTAATTGGGAGTTTTCGTAAGTTTAAAATATTTTTGAAATATTGTTTAGAATTTTTCCAGCTTTAAAATTGTTCAAAATTGGAAAATCGGATCTGAAATTGTTTTTAAAACGTCGGTTTTTGTTGTTCGGATCGAACCGGTCGAACCGGCCGGTTCGATGGTTGTGTGCGACCTAGTTGACCGAATCCACGTGGATTCGGGTCGGTCAGACCGGTTCCCGGTCCGACTGACCCGGCCCACTGATTTGGGTCTGCTGGACCGGACATAACCGGACCGCTTCGGTCCGAACCGGTCAGACCGGTTGGGCCGAACCGGTTCACTGAAAAAAAAAAAAAAAAAGTATTTCAGATTTCTAAAATTAAACTTAAAACAAATTGATTTTAATTTTTGGAATATTATTTTCAATTAATCCCAATTAGATAATTGGATCGACAATCATTTATTTTAGTAAATAGGTGTTAGATTAATTAATTAATTTAAATCGTTAAATTGATTTCAATTAATAGAACACATACATAATTTTGATCATGGTTCAACTTAATTAGTGGTACCTTAACATTATTTGAATGATTTATGCTAGTTGAGGTCCTATAATTATTTTGAAAAACCCGATAATTAATTAATGTAATTAATTATGTTATTAGGTCGTATGTTCCTCTTAGGACAATATGCGTTTCCATATACCTTTAGAGAACATAGATGTAGGAATCACATAGACCAATCCGAACCTTCTGATGAGATAAAAACTTTTTAATAAAACCCCTCATTCTTAATTTAATTAAGAATCATTTCAAGCTATAAAGAAAAACCCAATCTGTTGAGTTATTTCTTTCCTTCTGCCAACGGTTGGATTATGTGTAGCCATTTACTATAGTGCAGTAAGCCGTGTTAGCGGGGAGTGCTATGGTAGAGTAAGCTGTAATTCAATTGACATAGCGATGAAGGTAGCCATAGAAAAGGATTATGTTGGATTAACGTGGTCGGCTAGATTAACTAGAGACTGCATTAGTTTGGCATAATCAAGTTCTATGAGCATCTTTGATTGGTAGGTTAGACTTGACACACGGCGATTTTGATATTCGCGAGATTAACTTAGGTCATTATCAAGTGTGAGGAAAATTAATTTAGGGTCATATTGTGGATATGATTGATTGTGATCTACCCTTTGGGCAAATATAATCGGGCTAGATTAACTACGGGTTATATTTGTCTATTGGACCTAAAGCCCATTAAGAAAAATCAGTTTTCTCGTTTGTCTACTAGAGGGAAGTGGAACTCGATAAAATTAGTGGGAGAACAATTAAATAACATAAGTCCAAACATTTAATTGTAACAATCATTTAACGCGAATCTCTAATAATCCTCTTCTCTATATGTCTCAGATAATCATGTCTAAGAATCCCATAATGTCAATCCTCGACAATAAACTTAATGGCCCTAATTACCTAGATTGGTTGCGTAGTCTTAAACTTGTGCTAACTGTTGAGGGGCGTCTCTATGTTTTGAACGAAAGACTTCCCGCCACTATACCTGCCACAGCGACTGATGCTGAAAAGGAAACTTATGAAGTTTGGAAGAAAGATGACACTCATGCTAGGTGCTATATGATAGCCGCCATGGAGCCCGCGCTTGCGAGGAAATATGAGTCTCACATGCATGCTTTCGATATAAAGGCTCATCTCGATAGCATGTATAGTGAGAATATTACGGCATCGAGGTACGCTGCTACAAAAGAGTTGATCACGGCGAGACTGCGCGAAGGGACTTCGGTCCACGAGCAGTGTCTCAAAATGATCACTCTCCTTGAAAAGCTAGTGAATCTCGATGTCACCCTCCCGGCCGAGCTCTCGTTGGATTTGATCCTGTTGTCTCTTCCTAGTTCCTATGAATCGTTCATAGTGAACTTCAACATGAACAAACTAGATCCTCCCTTGGATGAGTTAATGAACATGTTGGTCAGCTTCGAGTCCACCATTAAGAAAGAGAAATCTGTTCTCATTGCTGCTACTCCTGGAAAGAAGAGTTCTTTCCAAAAGAAGAGAAAGGAAAGAGTTCCCTTCCCAAACAGCAAGTTCGAAGTGGGTGAAGGTAGTGGGGGCCCCAAGGCAAAGGTTGGCAAGCAAGTTGATGATGCTTGCCATCACTGTGGAAAGAAAGGACATTGGCGCCTGTTGGGTGCTAAATACCAGCACGCAAGTGCACGTATCACAAACAAGTAGTAAAGTAGACTCGTGAGAGTCGGATGTCGATCCCACAGGGAATACGCAAATTATTTAATCCTAAGTACCAAATCTTAACAATTACGATTTTTATCCAGCCTACGCAGGGTTGTCAAATTAATTAACTAAATAAATTAAACTAATTAAGAAAGCAATTAAACACGAGAAAATATCAATATAAAACGGATCTAGGATTTTATCTTCCCCCTATGCGATAATTCTTCACCCAATTAATCTCCTATCATGCAAGTTACGATTCCCGATTATTAACCCAAGACACGAAATTACTCATAACCAGCTGTCGCTGTGCTATAAGCCTATTATTCATAAAAGATTCACTATATGTCTATGCAAACCTAGTATAAATAAAGCATTAAATAACAAGTCTCGACAACGGCTACCTAATTATTAAAACGATCTGTCAATCAATTCTAACAATAACAAATAGCAACATAAATTAGCTACGTTCATGCGCTAAATAAGATCAAGATAGAAGAAATAATCGAAGAATTAAATTTGCATAAAAGTCGAAAAAGAGGTTCGAATTACCACATAGGGTTCCAATAAAATACTAGAATAAAAACTTAGCTACTCCATGTTCGTAACGAAAAGCATAATAAAAATATGAAAATTCATAAAAGTCGAGAAATAAAAATAAAAGGAAAACTAGGATGAAGATTCGTCAAGTCTTCGTCTTCGTTCTTGATCGCGTGTAGAAATAAAGATTCAGATAAAAGATAAACGATAGATGATCCATCTAATTGTGTGCTCTTGGCCTTTAAATAGGGTGCAAAAATATAATAGGGCGGGCTTCCTTGTGTAATTAAACTTCCTTCACTGCGCCAACTCGTACACTCGGACGGCCGTGTGAAATATAAGCTTAAAACCTGCACGGCCGCGCGGTCTTCAATTCTTCAGAATTCTGATTATTTCACTTTTGGCCCACTTTTTCTCCGAATTTGCAGTTTTCACCCCAAAAGTTGACAATTCTTCATTTTGCACCTAAAATACAAATAATAACCATTTTAAGCACCAATTATCATTAAAACACACTAAAAGCTCCAATTAAAAGGTACAATTAAGTGTAAAAATATACACTTAACACACCCCCAAACTTGAACTTTTGCTTGTCCTCAAGTAAAATCAATTTAACAGCACAAAACACGACTATACATCTCATTACATAGATCGATTGGTCAACTTCGCGTTTTCAGAACATGCAATTACGATGATAATTCCTAGGTATTCGCAAGCTTAACATTCAACGGTACTTAGTCACTCACTATTAACAAAAACCACAAATCATACAATTGCTTCAAGTATCCAATATTTGCAAGTTAAAGATAGAAAGAATTTATACTTACATGCATATATTTGACTCCAAATACTCACCAAATTATTCTACTCAACTAATATTGAACATTAAGCTATTGGGATCATTGGGACTTTGTGGCTTTAAATTGTTAGGCTCTTTGGTCCGAGGTAGGTAATATGGGTATGTGTGGCTAATTTTTCTTGAAGTGAGGTGATTACGCCAAAATTTGAAAGATAGGCGTTTGAAACAATGAATTCACCTCTAGGGACTTTAATAAACTCGATTCTCCAAAATTCACACGTCAATACTTTTGCCTTTTAGGCAATGGATCCAGTTTTCAACACAATTCAACAACTAGTCCTTATTTCTCCCTTCTAATCTATTCTTCTTCTTCTTCTTCTTTTTTTTTCTCGTTTTTTTTTTTTTTTTTTTTTTTTAATCGAAGAAGAAGAGAGATCTTATAAGAATTTTCGATCGACCTCCAAGGGATAATTATTCAACAATCTCCACTTTTCTACCTTCCACATATTGGCTAAAAGAAAGAACACCTTTTCTCCGAGGCTCAAATCAAGGTTCTAAGGATAAATTCAACAAAAAGGGTAGGCTTGAAAGGCTCAAACGGTTCAAAGAAGGCCCAAATCATATCCCAAATCACTTACTACCCAACGCTTCAGATCATAAATGTCCTAAGGTGAGATTTAAAACCGAACAAAGCATGATTTAGCACAAATAAATTCCAAATTTAAAGTACAAAACATTCAACCAAAGCAATGCACAAGATGTGATTCCTAGCAATAATTCACTTCTACGTTCCGTTGAATCGAAAGCTAAACAAATATATACTCCTTATCAACATAAAACAAGTAATCTCATCATCAAACATTGACCATCTCCCATCATCATAGTTCATCGATGCATTGAATTTTTTTTTTCTTTTTTTTTTCAAAGCAAAAAAATAAAATAAAACGGAAATAACAAAACGCAAATAAAGCATGCAAACTAAAAAAAATTAAAACACAAATGAAGCGCACATAAAATAAAACAAGTAGTTAACCACCCCCAAACTTAAAATTCACATTGCCCTCAATGTGATTCGCCCGAAGTTTAAGGATAGAAAACACCTGTTTAAGCGTCGGGACCATCGTTGGGTTGCTCACCAACTCCACCTTGCGCATGAGCATCACCATCCTCTTCATCATCCGAAAGCTCGGGTACCGGCTCAAGAATCGGTGCGGGCAACGGAGCCGGTTCTTCGCACTCGGGGTTGCCGCATGCCAAATGACGCACTATGACTTGGAGCATCTTCCCCGACCACCGTTGGAGGGATTCAATCGTGCTCACCTTGTGCTCCACCGTTGCAAGCCGATTTCTCGTGATCACCAACTCTCGCTCCATTCTTATTTGAAATCGCCGGTCCGAACTTGTACTTGGACCCTCGGGTGGAGCTAGTGGTTGGGTATCGACGGGTTGCTCGCCATCTTGGATGGGTGCCTTGTATTGTCGTGCCGCGAGATTATTCATTGGCTTTCGAATTTGTGTGAGAATATCCGTCGGTTTGGTTGGGACCTTCGCCTTCTTGCATAGCCCGGTAACGAGGCAAGGGAAATAAAACCCCTTGGAGTTGTTGACCATGGAGGTCCAAAATTGGTCGGATATGATTATGCCAATGTTGATCGGTGTGCCCTTGAGAATTTAGTAAGCAAGGGCGCACCGTTCGGGGTCCACGCGAGTCCACGAGCGGGTGGGAATGAGGTTGGCACAAATGAACGTAAGGCACGCCTTGCCTATTTGGTGAATGCATTTCCACTCCAACTCGTACGTTTCTTCGGTTGAGGGGTTTGACCAAATGGGGGGTCCATCGCACAACACCTCGGCGATTTGATCTCGTGTGACCGCAGGTTGCAATTGCCCCCAACTGAATGGCGTCGTGTGTCGGAGTTGATAAAAAGAGTTGATTGCGTAGGCACACCAATCGACCTTCTTTCCTCGAACCGTGCTCGAGTTCCGATCCGTTGTGAGGAGGATACGGTTGTTGGCGTAGAACTCGCGGACCAATGATAGGTTGATCGACCCCTCCGGTTCCAATAGTGCTTGCCAACCTCGTCGTAGAAATTCTTGGTGCAACGGTGCGAATTGTGGAAGGGTGATCTCATAGGCACGCTCCGTCACTAGTTTCTTCACTTTTTGCTTCTCAAAGCGAGCACTAGCGCCTTCGACACAAAAAGCATCTTCGTCGGGGGTTGGAATTTGATCGGTTTTCTTGCCCTTCCCCTTGCCTTTTGAAGTGTTTTCTCCTTGTGAAGTGCCCTCCCCGTCACGTCCTCGTTTCCCCATACTTTGAGAATGCTTGTGACGGAGATTTGGAATGAATTGGTGTGCAAAATTTCCCCCAAACTTGACTTGGGCAATTCGTCGAACACCTTGTGGGCGTTCTTGGTGGAATGGATTTTTGGAGAAATTTGCTTGTTCTTGAATCCTCCCTGTGCAAATAAACAACAAACCACCGAGTTTAAGTATTATGTGTGTGTAATTGGTGAATTGCTGGTGAATTTTTTCAAGAAAATCGAAAATTTTGAAAAGTGGGGGTTAGGGTTCGAATTAGGAGAGAGGGGGGAATTGGAATTGTGAAAATTGGGGTTTGGAAAACCCCTATTTAATATGCCCGTTTTTCCCCTCGGACGGCCGTGCGAGATATAGGCTTAATATCCGCACGGCCGCACCGTTTCTTGAAATTAGGCAGAAGCTGCTCCTAAACTCGGACGGCCGTGCGGGATTTTAGGCATAAATCCGCACGGCCGCACCAATTGGCCAATTTGGACAGAAGCTCATCCGAAATCTCACACGGCCGTGTGAGATTCCTGCCTTTTTCTTGCACGGCCGTGTGAATAATTGCAATTAGATCCCTGTAAAATAAAAACTTCTAATTAGTGCCCCCGAAACTTTTTTTTTTTTTTGTTTTTTTTTTTTTCAGAAAAATAAAATAAAAACAAAACATAAATTAAGAAAAACGAAAGCTCGGGTTGCCTCCTGAGAAGCGCTAAGTTTACAGTCTTCAGCCGGACTTTGTCTGCTTCTTTGTTCAAGCTAACGTGACCGAAGTCACTTGGCGATTGAATTCCCCTCCATGATAACGCTTGAGGCGTTGTCCATTGACCTTGAACGATTTTTTGGTCTCGGGGTCCAATACTTCGACTGCGCCATGCGGAAATACGTCGAGTATAGTAAACGGTCCGGACCATCTTGACTTGAGTTTTCCCGGAAACAACTTTAGACGGGAGTTGTAGAGGAGAACCAATTGCCCCTTTTGAAATTCTCGATGGAATATCTTGTTATCGTGCCAACGCTTGGTTTTCTCCTTGTATATACGATTGCTTTCATACGCATTCAATCTCAATTCATCGAGCTCGTTGAGTTGCAGCATTCGTTTCTCCTTGCACGCTTCAATATCGAAATTCAGCTTTTTAATTGCCCAAAACGCATCTCCAATTCAACCGGTAGATGACACGCCTTGCCATAAATCAAACGAAACGGTGTCATCCCAAGTGGAGTTTTGTAAGCCGTACGATATGCCCAAAGTGCATCATCCAATTTTCTCGACCAATCTTTCCGGGTAGGACTCACAACCTTTTCGAGGATGTTTTTGATTTCACGATTCGTTACCTCGGCTTGTCCGTTCGTCTGAGGGTGGTATGCCAATGCGACCTTGTGCTTTACTCCATACTTGGCCAAGAGTGCTTCGAATTGTTTATTGCAAAAGTGGGTGCCTCCATCACTAATAATTGCTCGTGGCGTTCCAAAACGAGTGAAAATCTGTCTTTTTAAGAAAGCACAAACCACTGCAGAATCATTAGTAGGAAAGGCGGCCGCCTCAACCCATTTAGATACATAATCGATAGCCACTAAGATGTATAAGTTATTGAATGATGGGACAAAAGGTCCCATAAAATCTATCCCCCATACATCAAAGGGCTCTACTTCGATCATTGTATTTAATGGGAGTTCGTGCCTCCTTGAAATATTACCAACTCGCTGGCATCTATCACAACTTGAAACAAAATTATAGCAATCTTTAAACAAAGTTGGCCAAAAGAAACCTGATTGAAGCACCTTTCTCGCCGTGCGCTCTCCTCCATAATGTCCCGCATAATCCGAGCCATGGTAGTGGAAGAGTGTATCTCCTTGCTCGCTTTCTGGTACACATCTTCGAATGACTAAATCGCTGCATTGTCTAAACAGAAAGGGTTCTTCCCAAAAGTAGAAATTGACATCGTGTAAAAACTTTTTTCGTTGATGAAAAGTGAGCTCGGGTGGTAGTACATGGCTAACTAAATAATTCACAAAATCCGCATACCATTGTACTTCTTGATTATTAATAACAAGCAATTGTTCATCCGGAAAATTTTCATTAATGCAAATTGGATCTTTGACTTCCGTTTCTAGCCTAGATAAATGATCGGCTACTTGGTTTTCGCTACCCTTACGGTCACGAATTTCCAAGTCGAACTCTTGCAACAATAACACCCACCTAATAAGTCTAGGTTTTGCCTCTTTCTTTTCTATCAAATATTTCAAAGCCGAGTGATCCGTGAAGACAATGACTTTGGTGCCAATAAGATATGATCTAAATTTTTCGAATGCAAAAACAACTGCTAGAAATTCTTTTTCAGTGGTGGTATAATTCAATTGTGCATCATTGAGAGTTTTACTAGCATAGTAAATTGAATGAAAAATTTTATTCTTTCTTTGACCCAACACGGCACCTACCGCAAAATCGCTGGCATCACACATAAGCTCAAAAGGTTCATTCCAATCGGGCACAACAATAATAGGGGCAGTTACTAACCTTGTTTTCAAGTCGTCGAAGGCTTTGAGGCATTCGTCATTGAAATCGAATTTGACGTCCTTCTCCAACAAATTGCACAATGGTTTGGCTACCTTGGAGAAATCTTTGATGAACCGCCTATAGAATCCCGCATGTCCCAAGAAATTTCGAATTCCCTTTACGGAAATTGGTGGCGGTAGTTTCTCGATTGTCTCGATTTTTGCTCGATCGACTTCTAACCCCTTCTTTGACACTTTGTGTCCTAGCACAATCCCCTCTTGCACCATAAAGTGGCACTTTTCCCAGTTGAGCACCAAGTTTGTCTCTTCACACCTGCGAAGAACCTTAGCCAGTATTTGGAGACAAGTGTCATACGTATCACCGAAGACAGAAAAATCATCCATAAAAATTTCAAGACCACATTCAACCATGTCCGTAAAAATTGCCATCATACAACGTTGAAAAGTAGGAGGAGCATTGCACAAACCAAAAGGCATACGTCTAAAAGCAAAGGTACCAAAAGGACAAGTAAAAGTAGTTTTGTCTTGATCTTCGGGAGCTATGGCAATTTGGTTATAACCGGAATACCCATCTAAAAAGCAATAAAATTCTTGACAAGCTAGCCTATCAAGCATTTGATCAATAAAGGGCAACGGGAAGTGATCTTTTCGAGTGGCTTTATTCAATTTTCTATAATCCATGCAAATTCGCCAACCCGTTGCTGTCCTAGAAGGGATTAATTCATTTTTTTCGTTTTTTATAACAGTCATTCCCCCCTTCTTGGGTACACATTGTACCGGACTCACCCACGCACTATCTGAAATAGGAAAAATAATACCTGCGTCTAGCCACTTGATGATTTCTTTCTTCACAACTTCCTTCATGATGGGGTTCAATCGCATCTGCTGTTTCACCGAAGATTTATGGCTCTCCTCCAATATGATCTTATGCATGCACAAAGTTGGACTTATGCCCTTGATGTCGGCAATTGTCCATCCAAGTGCTAGCTTGTGCTCCCGCAATACCTCCAAAAGTCTCTTTTCCTGTAGACCTGTCAAAGATGAAGAAATAATAACAGGTAAGGTCTCATGCGCTCCAAGATACACATTTTAGATGAGGTGGTAAAACTTTAAGCTCAAGTTTCGGAGGGTCGATCACTGAAGGCTTAAAAGTGATAGATAACGGGATCTCTGTCTCCAAACTCTCAAAGCGTGGTCTTGACAGCGGCTTTGCCGAATCCAACCAACATGACTGTTCCGTCACTTCTTCTTCTTCAACTGATGTTCCTACACTCAAAGATGCTTCCAACGGATCCGCAATTAAACGTTCAACAAAATCAAAATTCAATTGATCTAACACATCAAAAGCAAAGCATTCATTAACCTCTTGAGGGTGTTTCATTGTACGGAAAACATCAAATTTAAACGTTTCATCCCCCAAAGATATAGATAAAATTCCGTTATACACATCAATTATAGTTCTACCCGTTCTCAAAAAAGGTCTTCCCAAAATCAAGGGAATTTCTTTATCTTCTTCCATATCAAGAACTACAAAATCTGCAGGGAAGATGAATTTATCTACTTTAACTAACACATCCTCTACTATTCCTTTTGGGTATATGAGTGATCTATCGGCTAACTGTAAAGTCACAGATACCAATTTTATATCTCCTAGTCCCAAACTTTGAAAAACTGAGAAAGGCATGAGATTAATGCTCGCACCTAAATCTATGAGAGATTTTGCAAAGAACTTACCTCCGATAGCGACTGGAATCGTAAACTTACCCGGGTCTCCAAGCTTTGGTGGAATTGGGCGAGTAAGAATGGCACTGCATTGTTCGGTTAAAGCTATCATCTCATGTTCACCGAATTTTCGTTTCTTTGATACCATGTCTTTCAAAAATTTCACCCAATGAGGCATTAGTTCAAGTGCTCGAGTAAAAGGAATATTAATATGTAATTCATTCAATTGCTCAAGAAAACTTTTGTAATGCGACTCATTTTTCGCCTTTATCTGGCGTTGAGGATAAGGTACCTGAGGGGTCGGCTTAGGTGCAACGACCCTTTTTTCACCTGGTGGATCTGTCAGAGTCTCCGCTTCTTTTTCTTGTTGCTCCTCCCCATCCTTGCTTGTTGCCTTCTTCGCCACTTCTTCCAGTTGTCTTCCATTCCTCAAACTGACAGCTTTGCATTGCTCATTGGTGCCCTTGCGAGGGTCTTCCGTATTCGACGGCAGTGCTCCCGATGGCCTCGCGGTTAGTTGGGTTGCAAGTTGACCCATTTGTGTTTCCAGATTTCGGATGGAGGCTTGGGTGGTTGTCATAAATTGTGCCAAGATATTTGCGAGATCACCACCTTGAGGTTGAGCTTGAGGCGGATTTTGGAATCCGGGAGCTGGTCGTGAATAATTAGGCGGTTGACCTTGAGGTGGTGCTTGCCTTTGTCCTTGCTGATTTCCTCCCCACCCAAAATTTGGGTGATCTTTCCACGGATTGTATGTGTTGGAGTACGGGTTCCTCTGTTGTCGATTGGTGTCATGCACATAATTTAGAGACTCCGTTTCGTCTACGCCTTGGTCGGGAGCTTGGACTGCATGGACTTGCTGAGTCTGCAAAGCCGCTACTTGCTTCGATAGCTTTTCTAACTGGGCCGTGATTGCAGTGACTCCGTCTAACTCCAAAATTCCTCCCGTCTTGACTGCTCCGCTATTCGACCGATCCGATGCCCGCATGTATTTATTTCTAGCAATTCGCTCCAAGAGTTCGTATGCTTCGTCGTAGGTCAAACTCATGAACATACCTCCAGCTGCAGAGTCGAGCACGGTTCTCGAGTTGTCTTGTAGCCCATCGTAAAATATTTGCAGTTGGCGCCACTCTTGAAGTCCGTGATTCGGGCACCTCCTTACTAGCTGTTTGAACCGCTCCCACGTCTCGAATAGTGCTTCACCGGCTTCTTGTATGAAATATTGAATTTCTCTCCGGATTCTCTCAGTTTTTGTTGGGGAGTTGTATGTGTTCATGAAAAGTTGTGCTAGCTGGGCCCAAGATGAGATGGAGTGCGGTGCGCGCGTTTGTAACCATTCTCGGGCTGCGCCTTGTAAGGAATGCTTGAACAGGCGGAGTTGCAGTGCTTCGGGTGATACTCCGTTCATCTTGTGCGAATCACACGTCTCGAGAAAATTGACCAAGTGGAGATGTGGATCTTCATGAGCTAGGCCGCTGAATAATCAATTGTTTTGGAGCATAGTGAGGAGTCCCGCTCGAATTTCGAAATTGTTGGCTTCAATGGGGGGCTGCTGGATGCTTGATTGAAACCCATTGAGCGTTGGAACGGTATACTCATGCAGTGCTCGTTGACGAGGTGGTGGATTAATTAGCAGGCGTTGGTTTTGCTCGTTGACGATTTCTCCTGCCGCATTCGGTGGACGCCTTTGGTCACCCTCCCCACGATTAATCTGTTCTTCCATCGTTGCGGGAGTGTTTTGAGCTAACCGTTGATTTCTCCTAGCTTGTCTGAACGTTCGCTCAATTTCAGGATCGAGAGGTAGCAAGCTCGTATCGTGTCCTCTTCGCATAAAAGGTACCTAAAACAAAATAAAAAAAAAATAATTAAAAAAAATAACAAAAATTGGCTGAAGTAAGAAAAATTGCTCAAATTTAATATTAGGATAAATAAATAATATAGCCGTATTCCCCGGCAACGGCGCCAAAAACTTGTTGGGTGCTAAATACCAACACGCAAGTGCACGTATCGCAAACAAGTAGTAAAGTAGACTCGTGAGAGTCGGATGTCGATCCCATAGGGAATACGCAAATTATTTAATCCTAAGTACCAAATCTTAACAATTACGATTTTTATCCAGCCTACGCAGGGTTGTCAAATTAATTAACTAAATAAATTAAACTAATTAAGAAAGCAATTAAACACGAGAAAATATCAATATAAAACGGATCTAGGATTTTATCTTCCCCCTATGCGATAATTCTTCACCCAATTAATCTCCTATCATGCAAGTTACGATTCCCGATTATTAACCCAAGACACGAAATTACTCATAACCAGCTGTCGCTGTGCTATAAGCCTATTATTCATAAAAGATTCACTATATGTCTATGCAAACCTAGTATAAATAAAGCATTAAATAACAAGTCTCGACAACGGCTACCTAAGGTATTATCTGTATGTCTACGATAATACATGCAATCAACACACGCATTCGGTGAAAAACTACTCGAAGGCTCTTCTATCCCTGTTCTAATTATTAAAACGATCTGTCAATCAATTCTAACAATAACAAATAGCAACATAAATTAGCTACGTTCATGCGCTAAATAAGATCAAGATAGAAGAAATAATCGAAGAATTAAACTTGCATAAAAGTCGAAAAAGAGGTTCGAATTACCACATAGGGTTCCAATAAAATCCTAGAATAAAAACTTAGCTACTCATGTTCGTAACAAAAAGCATAATAAAAATATGAAAATTCATAAAAGTCGAGAAATAAAAATAAAAGGAAAACTAGGATGAAGATTCGTCAAGTCTTCGTCTTCGTTCTTGATCGCGTGTAGAAATAAAGATTCAGATAAAAGATAAACGATAGATGATCCATCTAATTGTGTGCTCTTGGCCTTTAAATAGGGTGCAAAAATATAATAGGGCGGGTTTCCTTGTGTAATTAAACTTCCTTCACTGCGCCAACTCGTACACTCGGACGGCCGTGTGAAATATAAGCTTAAAACCCGCACGGCCGCGCGGTCTTCAATTCTTCAGAATTCTGATTATTTCACCTTTGGCCCACTTTTTCTCCGAATTTGCAGTTTTCACCCCAAAAGTTGACAATTCTTCATTTTGCACCTAAAATACAAATAATAACCATTTTAAGCACCAATTATCATTAAAAAACACTAAAAGCTCCAATTAAAAGGTACAATTAAGTGTAAAAATATACACTTAACAGCGCCGCAACTGCAAGGCTTACCTAAAGCAGAAAGGTTCTGAAAAGGGTACGTATTTCATTGACGTAAATTTGTCTGTCAACTCTTCTTCTTGGGTATTGGATACGGGCTGTGGCTCACATTTGTGCAATGATTTGCAGCTAATGACAAGAAGGGCTTAGAGAGGGTGAAACCTACCTAAGGATGGGGAATGGAGCAAGAGTTGCTGCTGAAGCCATTGGCACAATTTACTTAAATGTTTTGGATTCTAGTTTTCCTATTGTTTTAAACGATTGTTTATTTGTTCCGTCCCTCATTAGAAACCTTATTTCTATTCCTGTATTAGATATTGAAGGTTTTACTTTTGTTTTTGGAAATTCAATTTGCATTATACAAAAGAATGAGAATTTAATTTGCAAAGGACGACTATTAAACAACTTGTATGAACTAAATCCAAATGAAATACCTATTAATGTTATATCAGCAAAACGTAAGGAGATAGATCAAAACCCCGCACAACTTTGGCACGCTAGATTCGGTCATGTCTCTTTAAGAAGGATGAACGATTTTGTCAGTGAAGGATTGTTCTCTTTGGAGGACGTGAAATCACTACAAACTTGTGAATCTTGCCTTAAAGGGAAAATGACCAAGTCACCCTACAAAGGGAAGATGGAACGAGCCGAGGGTCTTTTGGATTTGATCCATACAGACGTATGTGGTCCACTAAGTGTTAGTGCGAAGGGTGGATATAACTACTTCGCTACCTTTACCGACGATTATTCTAGGTATGGGTATGTGTACTTGATGAAGTACAAGTCTGAAACATTTGAAAGGTTCAAAGATTTTAGACACGAAGTGGAAAAGCAACTCGGACGAAGTATTAAGAAGCTGCGATCCGATCGTGGTGGAGAATACTTGAGCATCGAGTTCATTGACTATCTAAAAGAGAATGGGATACAATCCCAATGGACTCCACCGGGAACTCCTCAACTTAATGGAGTCTCCGAACGTCGGAATCGAACTTTATTAGATATGGTTCCATCAATGATGGGGTTCACAAACTTACCGGCATACTTATGGGGTCATGCACTTCGTACTGCCGCGTATTTGCTGAATAGAGTTAACACCAAAGCAGTTAAATCCACACCTTATGAACTTTGGCATTCCCGGAAACCCAACTACAAACATATTAGGATATGGGGTTGTCCCGCTTATGTGAACCGATTAGTGGGAGATAAGTTGGATAGTAAATCCGACTTGTGCTATTTTGTGGGGTATCCCGAAGACTCGATGGGATACGAGTTCTACTATGTCAGAGAAGCAAAGACGTTTGTTTCGAGAAATGCCACCTTTTTGGAAAGGGAGTTTCTATCCGATAGAAAGGGCAGCATGATAGAACTTGAAGTAGTTCAAGAACCACAAAATGAAGTTCAAACGCAAGAACAAGTAATCGAACCAATACAACAAACCACTAATATACCTCCTGAACCTACGGTACGTAGATCCGAAAGAGTTCGGAAATTGCCGGATAGGTTATTCCTCCTCGAAAATGATGAAGATCATGTTGATCTTGGACAAGATCCAAGAACATATAATGAGGCCGTATCGGATGCGGACATGGGACATTGGCTAACTGCCATGAAATCCGAAATGGACTCCATGTACTCCAACAAGGTATGGACCTTGGTAGATCCACCCAAAGGAATTGTTCCTATAGGCTGCAAGTGGATCTATAAGAAGAAAATTGGAGTGGATGGAAAGGTATCGACCTATAAAGCTAGATTGTTAGAGAAAGGTTACACTCAAAGGCAAGGCGTTGACTCTGAAGAAACTTTTTTCGCCAGTCACGATGCTGAAGTACATCAGGATTTTGTTGGCCATAGCTGCGTGGTACGACTACGAGATATGGCAAATGGATGTGAAGACCGCCTTCCTTAATGGAGACATTGAGGAAGAAATTTACATGGCGCAGCCGGAAGGCTTCATATCTTCTGGAAGTGAGCAAAAGGTTTGCAAGCTCCAGCGATCCATTTATGGATTGAAGCAAGCATCCCGTAGTTGGAACATCAGGTTCGACTCAACTATCAAAGAGTTTGATTTTGAGAAGAATCCGGAGGAACCTTGTGTATACAAGAAGGTTAGTGGGAGGGCAGTGATATTTTTAGTGCTTTACGTTGATGACATTCTACTCATTGGGAATGACGTAGGAATGCTGCAACAAACAAAAGCATGGTTGTCCACACGTTTCTCAATGAAGGATTTGGGAGAAGCGTCTTACGTATTGGGAATACGCATCTATAGAGATAGAGCAAGGAAGATGCTTGGCTTATCCCAAAGCCTGTACATAGACACCGTTATGAAACGGTTTAGCATGGAAGAATCCAAGAAGGGATTCTTGCCAATGTCCCATGGGGTTCGTGTCTCGAAATCTATGTGTCCGCAAACACCTAGTGAAATCGAGGAGATGAAAAGGACGCCTTATGCTTCTGCCATATGAAGCATAATGTATGGCATGCTATGTACGAGACCCGATATTGCGTATGCTGTGAGTGTCACAAGCAGATATCAGTCTAACCCCGGCCCGGCTCACTGGAAAGCCGTGAAAGATATCCTCAAGTACTTGCGAAGAACTAAGGATATATTTTTGGTCTATGGGGGTACCGAGTTGAAATTAGAGGGTTTTACTGACTCTAGTTTTCAATCGGATGTGGACGACTCGAAGTCGAATTCTGGATTTATATTCACGCTTAATGGTGGTGCCGTGTGTTGGAAGAGTTCCAAGCAAAGCACGACGGCCGATTCCACTACCGAAGCGGAATACATTGCAGCGTCCGAAGCTGCAAAAGAAGGGACTTGGATAAGGAAATTCATCCAAGAGTTGAGTGTCATTCCTGATGCTAGTGATCCAGTACCGTTGTACTGTGATAACACCGGAGCCGTGGCGCAAGCTAAGGAGCCACGATCTCATCAGAAGTCAAAGCATATTCTGAGGAAGTATCACGTGATCCGAGAGATCATTGATAGAGATGAAGTTAAGGTTGAACGAGTCACCTCGGAAGAGAACGTTGCAGACCCCTTCACGAAGCCTTTACCGAGATCGGTCCATGAGAAACATCGAGAGTCGATGGGATTGCGATTTATGGGTAGTTGGCTTTAGGTCAAGTGGGAGATTGTTAGAGTAGGTGACCAACAAGCCAACATGTGGTTGTGGTCTTTCGTATTTATTATTGTAATAAACGAACCTTTATTCGTATTAATGATAAAACACCTTGGCATTCTATATGTTTGTCCCTTTGTCACAAGCATAGATATAGTCCTTACAGTTATTACAAGTACTAGTAATTGATCGTTAGGATCGTGAGATATTTACTCAAGTATTATAACTGTTAAACGTGTTCCTAGTCGAAGGGTTACGCCACTAATGAGGATATCGGCCTTTCCCATTAAGACTAGCACTTAGTGTATGTGTACTGCATCTCATCAGTAAACGGTATTGTGATATCGGCATGCATAAGTGGGTGCTCGTAAGTTGACGAGTTCACTGAACTCCCTCACCCTAGAAATCTCTAAGTGGTTCCCAATAATCGAGTAGAGATATCTATGGTATAGTTGTACACCATTAGTCCTTATGACCTAGACATCACCGTGACTTCACTAGCGGACCAGCTGTATCGTGACCTGTCCCTGAGTTCCACCGAGGACCATCCCAAGGGCCAGTGTTCGTGCAGTCCGAAATCTAGTGGGAGGTCTGTGCATTGTAGTCGGGGATTCGATCGCTAGAATAGTCTTGGATGTCCTGTGTGTTCTGAAAGTTTGTAATCATTCTAAGTCTCTGGCCAGAGCTGACTAAGTGATGATTAGAGAATTCGATTCTCTAAGTCATGCACGTGACGATTACAACACTTGGAACGATCGCACCGTCATCGAACATATAAAGAGGTCTCGATGAACCAATGCCTCTAGTTCGATCGGGACATATGAATCGAAGGGACCGTACTGTACGTTAACTATATCTGAAGGTTCTTGCAGGCACTTTATTTGTATCTAGGGAATCATGACGCGTAGTTGCTAGACGCCAATCTTGATTCGTTGGGTGATTAAGGTGAAACGAGCTTCATCTTAATCGTAACTCTAAGGGACGAGTTTTGACCACAAAGGGTTGTGGGCCCACGGCTAGCTTACACCTGAACCATCGAGGGTCACACTGCTCGTGTACATGAGATCTTTGAATAAACGGTCAGAGATAAAATAGTTTATCTTTGCATGATTGGAAGTCAATATGATTGGATCCAACATTCGTAATTTGGAATTATGAATGAGAATACGAAAAGGAAAAGAATAGGCGAACGTGTTAGTGAACTTTCTAAATCGGGAAGTTTCCAAATTTAGAAAGTGCACTGAACTAGGGTTTCCACTTTTGGAAAGTTGGAAAATGAGAGTTGACACTCGTAATGACGAGGATATTATAATGATTCCGAAAATGTAATTGTTGCAATTTTCCGATCATTGAATTGAGAGAGATGAGCCAGTAAAGGAACTAACGAGCTTAAGCTGTTGGGCCCGGTCCAACTTAAGCCCGTTAAGGTTTTATGCAAGGGACTATAAATACTTGATTTATAGGCCTTGCACAAAAGACAAGTCCTAATCAAAACCCTAGCCGGTCACCTCTCTCTCTCGGCCTCTCTCTCCCGCGGCCACCACCGCCGTCAACGCCGCCGTTTCGTCGGAATCGGCCGTTCATCGGCCGATTGCTTTGGTAGTATCTTTCCTTCTCTTTTTCTTCCGTTTTTCTAACTATTACGTGTCTAGTGCCACGTGTTTAGTAGATCAAAGTATACGATGTGAAATCCGAGAGGAGGAAGATCGAAGATCGAAGAATCGAGGAGCAGCACACGAGCCGAAGCCGCACGCAACCCCACGCGCCGCCCGAAGACCGCGCGTGAGTTACACGCGCCGCCACGGCCCGTCTCGCCGCTGCTGCCGCTGCACTGCTGCTGCCCCGATTGTACGGATTGGTTTCCGTAGCAATCTCGACTTGCTTAGCGCTCCTACCTCACGCTTCAAGAGGTAAACACACGAATCCCTTGTTTCGATTCGTTTACGTTTAAACTAAATATTCATGTTTGCTTTCGTATGATTTTATGTGATTATATGTAATCGTTTTAATCATTGCAAGCATGATAGTTGGTTTATACGCGAGCATGTTAATTGATTTAAATTCGGTTAAATTATTTAGCATGTATGTTGTTTTTAATTTCGCTGGAAGCGCAAAGGTACGCAATTAATTGATTTAATTTATCGGGCATGTGCTTATGTGTTTTAAAGTGGTTTAAATCGCATAAAATTTTTGTTTTCCGCTGCGTACACGTGCCCGAAACCCAACAGAAAAGGCAAATACATAGATAGACAGACACAAGGCAAGGAAAATGACAAAAAAAGTAAGGGGAAAAAAATTGCGTAGAAAACAAAATTGAAAAAAAATGAAAATTTCTTGCTGTCAAATTCCAAATGGATTTTATTTCTTATTTTAGATATTATTTTAAATAAGGGGTTTTTGTGCATAAGTCACCAACCAAGTATCTTTATTATTCAAGGTATAGGGGATGCATCTCTTTCACCAATAAGTCCATTCCTTTAATATTTATTATAAATAAAGGAAACATTCATGTATATGCCAATATTACCCCCAACCATTTATACCTAATTCTTATTTGTAACTCCAATTTAATCAATTTTGTCCACAAAAATCCAATTTTGACCACAAAAATCCAATTTTAACTTTTTTTTAATGACTTTTTTTTTTCAATTTTTTTTTGCCGCCGGATATCAACGCCGGTCTCCGGCGTTGACTTTTTGATTTTATTTTTATTTATTTTTTTATTTTATTTTATTTCCGGATTTTTTCGCCGGTTTCCGCCGTTGATTTTTTTTTTTCTTCCGGATTTTTTTGCCGGTTTCCGGCGTTGACCGGCGGTCTCCGGCGTTGACTTTTTTTAAGGTTATTATTTTTTTAGTTTACGTCCGCCGCTAAACGTTGACCGTAATTGTGCTGTCACTGACAGTAAATTAACGTAATTATACTGTCAATGACAGTTAATTAACGTAATTGTATTGCCGTTGACAATACATTTATGTAATTGTTCTGCCGTTGAAAGTAAATTATCGTAATATTTTTATTTTTTTATTTTTTGTTATTTTTTTTTATCTTTTTTGATTTGTTGACAAGTCAACATAATTATATTACTGTCGTTGACAGTAAAATAACTGTAAACACTATAATATTACTGTCGACAACATCAATATTAATTTTTTTTGGGTTTTTTGTTTTGTTTGAGTTATTCACGGAGTAATGTAATAAAATTATTGTCTATTATTGTAATATTACTGTAAACACAATAATATTACTGTGGTTGACGGTAATATTACTGTTGTTATAGTAATATTACTGTCACTCACAGTAATATTAATTCTTTTGGCTTTTTATTATGTTTACATTTGTTGAACGGTCAACATAGTAATATTACTCTATTACACAATAATAATGAGTTTTGTTGTGTTAATATTACTGTGCTAGAGATTAATATAGCAATATTACTGTGTTAAATTGTAGTTTAGTTAATTTTACTGTATTTAACTATAATATAGTTAATATTACTGTCAATCACAACAATATTGCTGTTCAAACGAAATAAAAATTTACAGAAAGAAAGATTAGAGAAAAAAGAATTCAAAAAAGTCAACGCCGGAAACCGGCGAAAAAATCCGGAAGAAGAAAAAAAAATTGAAAATTCAACGCCAGAGACTAGCGGGGAAAAATAAAATTTGGGTCAAAATTGAATAATTTATGAAATTTGGGGTCAAATTGAGGTTAAATAAAGTTAAGGATGAAATTTGAACATATTAAAGTATGAGGGGTTATTTTAGTCCTTTACCAAAATCTGGACCATTTGTGGACTTATTAGTAAATGAGTTTTTTGTCTGAATCTCTTTATGAATAAGTACCAATGTTATCAGAACCGGACCGGACACAAAACCGGGTGAGGATTCGGGTCACGGTTGGACCGGTTCAACCAGGGTCAACCCGGGTTTTTTATTAATTTTATTTTTTAATTATTTAATTATTTTTATAAATATAAAAATATTATTCCCTATATTTTTTATGTATTCCTTCTGTTTATTTCACTTTTTACTCCAATATTTATAATTCAATTTTAATATATCATTTTTTGTTATGACAATATGGACTCAAGCAATAAAATTAGTTATATACATATGCCTTCACGTGATCTTCATATGTATGCCTTGTAGACTCTTGTACTAATACGTGTATTAATTTTAATTAATGACTATCTAAGACATATGCTTCGTGTCATATGTATAATAGGTAATCTCATGTATAAATAGGTGTAATCTGGTGAGATGAAAAATCACCTTTTATCATCAAAAACAATTTTCTACACAGAAGCTTTGAGTGGCTATATTCCCTTGTTTTCTTGTATTAATTCTAGTATAGTTTCTTTATATTTTATATTCTACAACACGTTATCAGCACGAGGTTTTGCTCGATAGGGATTTGCTATTTTCGTATTCTTCTTTCTATTTTATTTTATGAAAATCCAGATCCTCAATCTATTGTCGAAAAGACAAACGAGAATGATGAGCGAATACTTCGGTATTTTATACGCTATCATTTCTTGAAGGATATGATGGATTCGTGTATATTTGCAAGCTTGTGGATCCCAAGCAGTGCTATAAGCACGTGCTAATTTTAACAGATCAGTGGGCCTACCTAGAGGCCAAGATATAAACTCCGAGCCTGATGCTCGTTGAGTTGGAGAAATAATAATCTCAGTTGAAGGTCGATTTAAAGACTATGAGATTAACTCCGAGCACAAAGCTCGTGGAGTTGGGGAAATACGAATCTCCGTTTAAAGCCAATTTAAAGGCTATCAACTCCGGGCATAGTACCCGTAGAGCTTAATAGAGACCGTATAGATGTCATACTATAACTCCGAGTGAAAAACTCGTTGAGTCAAGACGTGATAATATCCGTCAATAGCCGATTTATAGGCCAAATATCTGAATATATCTCCGAGCCTGAAGCTCGTTGAGTCAAGACGTGATAATATCCGTCAAAAGCCGATTTAAAGGCCAAATATCTGAAAACAACTCCGAGCCTGAAGCTTGTAGAGTCACTAGACGAGGTAAAACCCGTCAAGAGCCAACTTAGAGGCTATTAATCACAAGTCCAAATTTAAAGGGTTTTGAGTTATTTTGTACCCACTGTATATAAATCTCTCTTGAAAGGTGTGATTCCCAAGATTGAGTTGTTTTGAATAAACCCACATGTACATATCCCCCTTTGAGGATAAATACCGAGGTCGAGCTGATTTTGGTACACGTACATGAAAAATATGGACAAATATGATTATTGCCTACTCGATAGTGCAACTACACACTCAATATTCAATAATAAAATATATTTCTCGAGTGTGAATTTGTGCAAGGCACAAGTTAAAACCATAGCAGGTTCCGCGGAGATAATAGATGGCTCCGGGAACGCAACAATAGTGTTGCCTAATGGTACCACTTTGCATATTGAAAATGCATTGATATCCGGTAGATAAAATAAGAATCTACTGAGTTTTAAAGATGTGAGACGCAATGGGTATCATTTGGAGACACTGGTTGAAAATACCGTGGAGTGTCTATGCGTCACATCATATGTCATGGACAAAAGAATTGTTCATGAGAAGTTCGAAGCGGCACCTTCTGGACTGTATTGTGTTCAAATTCGAGCTTTCGAATTCTACGCCACTATGCCATGGAAACTTGTTAATCCCGATATACACGGGTTATGGCATGATCGACTGGGTCACCCAGGAACGACTATGATGCGTAGGATTGTGCAACATATTAAAGGACATCCATTAAAAGATACAAAAATCTTGATGTCCAATGAATATTTCTATGAATCATGTTTACAAGGAAAGCTCATTATAAAACCTTCCATTGAAAAGGTCGGTTATGAATCACCATCGTTTTTACAACATATTCATGGTGATATTTGTGGACCAATACACCCTGCAAGTGGGCCATTTAGATATTTTATGGTTTTGGTGGACGCATCTTGTAGATGGTCTCACGTATGCTTATTATCTACTCGAAATGTTGCATTTGCGCGTTTGCTAGCACAAATTATTAAACTCCGAGCACATTTCCCTGATTATGCCATTAAAAACATCAGAATGGATAATGCCGGAGAATTTACATCAAAAAGTTTTGATGAGTATTGTGCAGCACTGGGAATAAATGTCGAGCACCTAGTAGCATACGTTCACACTCAAAATGGACTGGCGGAATCTCTGATTAAACGCGTCCAAATAATTGCTCGTACTTTGCTGATGAGATCTAGACTCACTAGTGTAGCATGGGGCCATGCATCAACACTGATTAAATTACGCCCCACTGCTTATCATATGCATTCCCCAATGCAATTGGCATTAGGCTTTGAGCCCGATATTTCGCACCTTCGTACATTTGGTTGCGCTGTGCAAGTCCCAATTCCTCCTCCTCAGAGGACTAAAATGGGTCCCCAACGCCGACTTGGCATATATGTTGGGTTTGATTCACCGTCAATTATTAGGTTCTTGGAACCAATGACGGGTGATTTATTTACCACTAGATTTACGGATTGTCATTTTGTTGAGACATTTTTATACCAATTGGTAAGGATATTCAGAATATCCGTGATAATGATAAACAAAAACCAATCGAGAATCTCACATGGTGTGAGCAATATTTATATCATCTAGACCCACGTACCTCTGAATGTGACAATGAGATCCACAGAATCATTCATTTACAAAATATTGCCAATAGACTTCCTGATGCATTTAATGATGCCAGTAAAGTCACGAAGTCTTATATTCCTCCAGCTGTGAATGTGCCAGCTAGGATCGCTTCCTGAAGAACATGCGAAAATGAATGAGGATCCCCCACGACAAAAACGGGGTAGACCTATTGTATCAAAGGACGTTGCTCCTAGAAAAAGAAAGGGGAAAATCGACGAACCCTCGAACCAAATAATTCCTAGTGAGAATGCTCCAGATGAATATGTTGAGCCTGATATCGAAAAAGCGATATTAAATCCCGGGAATACCGAGAATCCCATAAGTTATTGCAATGAAATATGGGATAGAAATGAGATAATCATCGATAATATTTTTGCATTCTCGGTTGCACAAGAAATTATGTACGATGATTATGACAGTGAAGCGCGTTCCATAATGGAATGCCGCCAAAGAAATGATTGGCCTAAATGGGAGGAAGCAATAAAATCTGAATTGGCTTCCCTAGAAAAACGGAAAGTATTCGGGCAAATCTAATATAATACAAATCCCAAGAAAAACGGAAAGTACCCATTGATGGACTTATTTGTAATGACCACTTTAAACAATTAACTTATTGGGTAAATTTTATTTTGTAAACAAATGCCCTTAAATAAAAATATCATAAATAAATTCTAATATAATACAAAGTTTTTTTTTTTTAATCGGAGATCCCTAAATTTCATTAACAACCGGCGGGCCAAGGTGATCGCCTTTCTCGTCTCCCCTCATAAGCGGGCATGCCTTTCATAAACAAGCTAAGATATTCATTAAGACGTTTCGTAAACAAGCTAAGATATTCATTAAGACGACAATACCATGTTCTTCCAAAATGTGTAAATGGATCACTAACTAGAGTCTAGCTCACAAGACCTCTAATTATATGCTTTATATAATTTCAATTCTTTAAAAAAAATATGATCCATATAAATATCTATAATGATTTCATACAATGATGCATGCCAACTAACTTGAATACCGTATACCACAAATTGATTACGTCGTAAAAATATATTCTCAAAAGGCATCTTATATATAAAAGATAGAAACGCTGGACAACCCTAAAAAACCCTAATGGTATTTTTGTAATTATTTACTTTTAATTTTTTTTCTATACTAATTTTCAACAATTATAAATTTCTTATTTTTCATCAATATATCTCAAATCTTAATATAAAGATAGAAATTCGATTTGTTAAATCTAAACCTATATATTTGGATTATAAATCTTAATACTTAAGATTTAAAAAAACTAATGTTATATAAAATATGAGTAATACTACGTTATTAAATTTTGGGCAAATTACCAAAACCCCCTTGAGGTAAGCCTAAATAACGAAAATCCCCCCCACGTTCTCGTAATTACGAAAACCCCCCTTGACTAACGGTTGACCGAATTTTTTTAACCAAAAACGTGAAATGTCTATTATATCCTTCTGTTAAGTATGTGAAAATAAAAGAAAAAAGCTGAAAATGTGATTCTCTCAGAGGCAAATCATCGAACAGGAGGCGTGCACCGGCGAACGCCTTGAACCGGGCGTCATCAAATCCCAAGGAGTTGCGTATTTGAATTCCGTTGACGAGGAGTTTCAGCTGAGCCTCGCCTTTGCTGAGAGGCTCGCCTTTGCTGAGGCGGCCAAGAAAAATTCAAACTCCAACAAAAGTTCCCGCAACAGGGGCATGTCGATCTCAGGCAAGTTTTTTCTCCTTATTACCAATTTTGAGCTTTCTGATCTGTTTTTTTTTTCTTTTTTTTTTGGGGGGGGGGGAATTTGAATTAATGTTTTTGTGGATTTGATTTGATGATGGAGAGATTGAATGGGTGTTGACTAATTTGTTCTTTTCCCCTCCTTGTTGAGTTGACTAGTTTTCTTGCTGTGTGCATATATTGTTTGTATGGAGTTGTAGCTGTTGAATTAACACGTGCATTGTTCTAATTAAGATGTACTTTATTAAGGATTTTGTGTTTATCCAGAAACCAACACTGTGTGTGTGTGTGACTGTGTGTTTATCCAGATAGCTGAGTTTTATGGGTGTTGTTTCAAAAAATTTGTTCCCGGAAGTTTGAGGAATCGTGTAAACCGATCCACGTGGGATGTAACTATATGGTAATCGCAGATTTGGTCCTTTTGCGAATGATTCGATTTCTAATAGCGACAAGCCCTATGAGTTGGAAATCAAGATTTGGTCCTGCTGAACCGGGCCTTGCATTGCGTTATGCGGACGTGATTTGAGATTAGATTCCGGCGGAAGAGATTCGAGCCCTAATCCGATCAACATCGCACCGGATAAAATGCTTACAATTACCCCCCTAAGGGTAATTTCGTGTACAAGGGCAAAATTGGTATTATCGGAGGAATATTCTTGAGAATCAAAAAGATTCTATCGAGTTTAACACCGTTAGAGCGATTTGTAAGATGTCTGCATACCTTAGGGGGGTTTTCGTAATTACGAGAACGTGGGGGGATTTTCGTTATTTAGGCTTACCTCAGGGGGGTTTTGGTAATTTCCCCTTAAATTTTATTATGTTAATGTACTATATTTTCTTATTTGTATTAATTTTTTTTTTATTGCTTTTGAAATAATATCCCGTGCGTCGCGCGGGGAAAAAATTGCTAGTGCAAATATAACACAATGATTTTACCCACTTTTGTACTAAATGCTCCACATTTTCATGTGTGTGTTCAAGTAAATGGGTCCAAACAAATTATTTTTTTATAAAAAAATTTACACATTGTCCAGAGGTTTGTAAAAGACGAAAATAGCCCCTCACATTTTAATATGCTCTAATTTTATCCTTTAATTTAATCTAACCTCAATTTGATCCCAAATTTTGACAAATTATTCAATTTTGACCCAAAACACAATTTTGAGTATAATTTCACCCGTCGCCGCCATTGACTTTTTTTTTATCTTCTGATTTTTCCGTCGGTTTTAGGCGTTGACTTTTTCGATTTTTTTTCTTCCGGCTTCTGCCACCGCTGACCCCGGGGGTCAACGCCTGTCTCCAGCGGCGTTGATTTTTTTCTTCTTTTCTTTAACATCTTTTTGCCCTCGTTTATACAATAATATTGTTGTGGATGACAGATATATTAACTATATTACTTTTAAGCACAGTAATATTAACTATACTACAGTTTAACACATTAATATTGTTATATTAATCTCTAGCACAGTAATATTAACACAACAAAAGTTATTATTATTAAGTAATAGAGTAATATTAATATGTTGACCGTTCAACAAAGCTAAACATAATAAAAGGCCAAAAGAATTAATATTGATGTGGTTGACAGTAATATAACTGTAACAACAGTAATATCACCATCAACCACAATAATATTATTACGTTACTCCGTCAACAACTCAAACAAAACAAAAAACCAAAAAAATAATAAATTGATGTGGTTGACAATAATATTATTATATTTACAATTATTTTACTGTCAACAACAGTAATATAATTACATTGACTTGTCAACAAATCAAACAAAAAAAAAACCAAAAAAAATAAAATAAAAAAAATCATAATAATATTGTCGCTGACTCTAATTGTACTTTCAACGACAATACGATTACATAAATGTACTGTCATCGACTGTACAATTACGTTAATGTACTGTTAACAACAGTGCAATTACGTTAATATACTGTTAGTGATAGTATAATTAATGTTAATGACAATACAATTACGGTCAACGTTTAGCAGCGGGGTAAAATAATGGATAAAAATTTTAGGAAAAAAAAATCACTAAAACGTCGGAGACCGGGTGGAAAAAACAGACAGAAAAAAAAAATCGAAAAAGTCAACGCCGCACACTGGCGGCGGAAAAAACCGACCAGAAAAAAAATCTGAAAAAGTCAACGCCGAAGATCGGCGGCAAAAAAATTATTTCAGAAAAAAAAGTTAACAAAAAAAAAAGTCAAATTGGATTGTTGTGGTAAAAATTGATTAAATTGGGGTTACAATTAAGAATTTGGTGTAAAGGGTTGGGGGTAATTTGTCATATACATTAAATTTTCCTTTATTTATAATAAATATTAAGAGGGTGTTTGGCTAAGCTTATAAGATGTAAAATGAGCTTATAAGATGTTTTAGAGCTTATAAGCTCTTCCAAAGTGTTTGGTAAATTTTTAGAAAAATATCTTAATTTTTTTTAAAATAAGTTGTTGGAGAACAAATAAGATTTTTTTTAATAAATACCTCTACCCCACCTTTTTATTTAAGATCTTATAATGAGTAAAAATAGGAAATAAGCTCATCATCCAAACACTCTAAAAAATAATCATAAAAATAAGATGTAACAACTTATCAACGATTAAAACATCTTATGAGACGTAAGAGCTTATCAGCTGTTTAAAATAAGTTTAGCCAAACACCCTCTAAATGGTTGTGCTTATTGGCGAAAAATATATAATTCCTACACCTAGAATAATAAAGATGACTGGTCAGAGACTTATGCACAAAAAACCCCATATCTTATACATACTTCCATAAATATTGATTTGTAATAAAATTTGCGCATCACTAAACTCTTTTGATTTCATATGTTTAATTGAAGCTGTGAGAGAGATTACATAGTTTTTTTAATACATATAATTTTTTTTTACATTAACGAATAAAAAAACATTAACTAATTTATTCATTAACTATCCATTTAATTATTACAACAAATTGTTAACAAATTATTATTAAATTATTTATTAATTACTGAGAAATTATTAATCAATTATCAGTTAATTACTAAATAAATATTAATCAGCCATTAATTAATTATTTATTATTTATTAATCAATTAATAATTAATTAAAATTTTAATGAAAAGAAGAGAAAAAAGACAACAGTGGTGCACACCCATGTTGGGCGTGGGAAGTATTACTCCACTCTCAATTTGGGCGTGAAACAGTGGTTCCCACGTTCTATATGGGCGTTGATGATTTTTCTTCTTCATTTTGGGCGAGTAACACGCTATTTCGGATCCGTTTTGAGTGTGGATAAGCAAAAATAAGTACTTCTCAGACCCTAAAGAGAAATTTTTCGAAAATTAAAAGCATATTCGTAGAAATGGAACCCGCACTTATCAAGTCCCTTGAACCGAAATGGTCAACATGGTAACTCATCAAAGCAATTTGCTTTTTGTTGGTCCTTGATAAAGCCTTGTATGTGGCCATTTTTATTTGGCTTAATTCCATTTGCACCCTTAAAATTTAGCTTTTTGGCACTTTGTACCCTCGAAAATAATTAATAGCACTTTGCGCCCTCGAAATACAATAAATCATGCATACTGCAACCCGGATGAATTTTTAAAACTAATGAAAATAATTTAATATTTTATTGGCATTTTTTAGGATGTCAAATGTCAAATATATTATTTATATTCACCAATCCTTTTGAAACAACTAAGTGAAAAAAATACATCTCATAGGCATATTTAAAAAAAAAAAATTGTTCAAAAAAATATTTTACCAAAAACAAAAAGTATTAAAATCCTTCAGCTAGTTTGTTATCGAGTTATTTGAAAATTATATTTTCTTTGAAAGTTTTCTACCAAACATTTTCACTAATAACAGTAAAATATCCATCAACCGAACGATTTAGTGAGAAATGTCTTTTTTTTTTTTGAAAGAAATTACAGTTTTTCAATAATTCGTTTTGATTTTTTTTACTAGTTCGTTCTTTTTGAATTTTATACGCTCGAATTTATGTTGAAAATTGAAGAAAATAACAATTTAATTTATTATTTTATACTCTGGAAATAAATAACCAATAAAAAAATGAAATTACCCTCACTAAGTTTTAAATATTCAATTCAGGGTGTATTGTGAATGATTTATTGTGTTTTTAGGGTGCAAAGTGCTATTAATTATTTTGGAGGGTGGAAAATGTCAAAATGCTATATTTTAAGGTTGCAAAGTGGAATTAAGCCATTATATTTATCAAGGTTATATACTTATTAGTGGAATACAATGTTTAGTATATACGATTATTATACATTTTAAACAAAACAATTGCTAATATTTGGTATTAATAAAGTGAATAAACGAATTTAATACCAAATATTTAGAATATCATTGTTATATTTTTAATTATATAAAATCAATTCGTTTATTTTTTTATCAATTGATTAAACTTAACTTATGTTTTTCTTTAGTTATATCATGAGAAAGTTTTTTCTTTAATTAGTATATAATTAAAAAAGTTAAATCAATCATAAAATTTATCGTCACTCGATCCAATGAAGAAAAAAGAAAAGTTAAAACAATAAAATGAAATTCATGTCGTATAAATTTTAATATGGTAAAGATTTGGTAGTATATTATCGTACACATGACATATTTTTTTTCTTCTGAATATAGTAAATTCGAACATGTAATTTTATATATATAGCAATGAAGCAATACAGCTCTGCTTGAGGACTTTTTTTTTTTTTTTTTAATATATATATAGACACATATATATTTTTCTTCTTCTTTTTTTTTTCTTTTTTTTTTTCGTGGAAGAAGAAGGACCTTATAAAAAATTTCAACCGAACTCCAAGGGGTAATTTTTCAAGAATATCCACTATTCTACCTTATACACATTGGCTAAAAGAAAGAACACCTTTTCTCCGAGGCTCAAATCAAGGTTCTAAAGATAATTTCGATAAAAAGGTCGGCTTGAAAGGCTCAAACGGTTCAAAGAAGGCCCAAATCATATCCCAAATTACTCACTACTCAATACTTCGTATCATAAATTTCCTAAGGTGAGTTTTAAAACCGAACATATCATGATCTAACACAAATTAATTCGAAATTTATAATACAAAACATTCAACCAAAACAATGCACAAAGTGTGATTCTTAGCAATAATTCGTTTCTAAGTTCCGTTGAATCGAAAGCTAAACAAACATCTAATCCTTAGCACAACAAAACAAGCAATTTCATCATCAAACATTGATCATCTCTCATAATTATAACTCATCGATGCATTCGACTCAAGCAATTTTTTTTTTTTAAGAAAACAATAAATAAACGAAAAAATATCCTAAGGCATGCAAACTAAAAAAAATTAAAGCACATAAAAACAAGTAATTTTCCACCCCCAAACTTAAAATTTACATTGTCCTCAATGCAATTAGAACAAAGTTCAAGGATAGAATACACCTGATTAGTCGGAAGGTCCTTCTCCGGGATGCACTCTTTGATGTTCGTTTAATCCACATTTAACGTCCGATCCCTTAGTTTTTGATTTTCGACCTAAAAATTAAAACAAGATTAAATTGTTCGTTTGCGCATGCTAAAATCCTAAGAAAAATAAAAATAAATAAAAATACGAAAATCGATAAATGCTTGGGTTGCCTCCCGAGAAGCGCTAAGTTTTAAGTCTTCAGCCAGACTTTGCTTCTTAAAACTGTTATGTCCAATCCAAAGCCTTGTAGATTGCGCATCCATCCATGAGCTCTATCACTTCAATTGCAACCAAGGCATGGATAGCATTGCAATATATCAGGGTCCATCTTAGCTTGTAGTCTTTCTTGGTTGTAATCAATCGGTACGAAGCTAAGATGGGATCTTCATCACCCGCTCCCTCAAATCGGTACACAAAAACCTCACATCCGCGTATAACCTCCACTTCAAACACATTCGTCTTCTCATCAACCTCTATTGATGCCTTCAAATCTACATTTAGATCAACGACAGGGTCCACAACTAGAACATCTTCAATCATTACATCCATCTCCTTCTTCTCTTGTTCTGAGGCATCTTCGTGGTTTAGCTCGATTTCCTTCTCAGATTCATCATGCTCAAGTGTCTTCGTAATTTCTATTTCTCTCACATCGACACTATTTTCCGGACATAGAAGATTTTTCTCACCGCAGGCTTCACCCGAATTTTCTTTGATATAACCATTGCCGATTTTGTTTGGAATATTTTCAAGAGACTCATATTTTAATTTGAGAGTCATCTCTTCCAGTTGTATCTCCATGTTTTGAAATGATGCTTGAGTGGACTTCATGAATTCGGCAATAAGGGGTGCTAAATACCAACACGCAAGTGCACGTATCGCAAACAAGTAATAAAGTGGACTCGTGAGAGTCGGATGTCGATCCCACAGGGAATACGCAAATTACCTAATCCTAAGTACCAAATTCTAACAATTATGATTTTTATCCAGCCTACGCAAAGTTGTCGAATTAAATCAATTAAACAATTAAACTAATTAAGAAAGCAAATCACACAGAAAAATATCAATTAAAACGGACCTAGGATTTTATCTTCCCCCTATGCAAGAATTGCTCACCCAAAACCCCTCAATTATGAAATATATGATTCATGATTATTAACCCGAGACACTAATTTACTCATAACCCGCTGTCGCGTGTATTATGAGTCTATTATTCATAAACGATTCACTATATGTCTATGCAAACCAATTATGAATAAAGCATTAACTAACAAGTCTCGTAAATGGCTACCTAAGGTGATATCTGTATGTCTACGACACCACATGCAATTGACACACTCATCCGGTGAAAACTACTCGAAGGCTCTTCTACTTACCGTCTAATTATCAAAATAGCTCTGTCGAGTCAATCCCAATAATCACAGATAAAGCACATAAATTGATCAAGTTCATGCACTAACAATCATAACAAGTAGAAGAAATAATCATAAAATCATAATTGCATAATCTCAAGAAAACGGGTTCACCATCCCCACATAGGGTTCCAATAAAATCCTAGATTAAAAGTTTAGCTACTCGTAATTCTTATGATAAATAAAATAGAATAAATAAAAGAGATAAGAAAAACTATGCTTGAGTCTTCGTTGATCTTCGTTCTTCGCGTTTTGTGGTGTAAAATTTCGTGCTTATGGTGTAGAGACTTGTTGCTTTTATAGGCTTTTCTTGATAAGGAAGTAGTAGAAACCTAATAGGATTCAATTTCCGCCACTTTTCCCCATCAGGATTTGTTTGTCGATTTGCGCCATGTTGGAGTCCGAATTTTGGAATGTTGTGTAAATAAGAATTGTAGCCCTTGAAATTAGCTTTCCAATGCCGCCAAAATCACCTAATTCGGAGTTCGTATGAGAGAGATATGCTCGAAATCGTGGACACTGTCAAAGCTGTGGCGAGATTCCTTCTTCCAATTTGATTTGTTTCCTTATTTACAACTTTTTCCTTTCTTTTTGATCTTTTTTCCTTCATGGACACCTAATTCTCGTTTTTCACCTATAAAACACAAAATCAATCAATTAAAGCACAAATATAATTAAATCTAAACAAAAGATCCACGTAAAGTAAACGTATTGAGTGTAATATCTACACTCAACACTGCACAAATTATAAAAATTGCTACGTGATACCAAGAATGTGGATTATTTAAGCATACAAATAACAATTATATCGTTACGACAATTATCGTATATAGAGTATGGTTTTTCAATTAGATATATACCTGGATTATTATGACGCTTTTGGTGTCTATAATTCATGTCATCAGATAACTCCGACCAACATTTCTCCCATACATATTCAGGCCTGCTCAAATTATTTGCCAATAACATAATAGTGAACAGTAATCTTGTGCAGTATGCGCTCGCCCATCTTCTTACTTCCTTTATGCCGTCAATGTACTTTTTGTCATCCTGCAACAAATCCAATACGTAGCATGCGTCCCTAAAGGTATTGTAGACCTTCATATTCACGCTTCTGAGTTCTTCATAGCTTCTGCAACCAACTGGAATATTAAGCAACAACCTCAGACAGTAGTGTTCTCCCTTCCATAGGGGAACATTATTAAGTCTTTCGATTGAAAATCCTTTTTTTCATGGCTCCCATGACATAGACTCGTCATAGTAAATGAAGTGCGGTGGGAAATCCGCATACTTGATTGTTCTGGCTTCCGAAAACCGCTTGTTTGCCTCAAACCATGCTAAGAACATACTTTGTTTGGCAGACGGTCTATTGAATACGTTATGTTAATGTTGATTTTCGTGATACACAACCATTGTCCAATCAGGTAGGTGGAAGCTCAAACGAATCACGGAGGGGTCTCTGTAATGAATATCAAACCCAAACAACCTCCAACTGACCTCGCATGCAGATAAGTACCTGCAAAAATATTTTAAAAATATATGAGAAAATCAAATATATACACGTTAAAGTAAACATATTGTGGAAAGAAACGAATATATACACGAATAAACATTACGATAAGTAACAACATAAGTCGGAAATATACCTACAATCGTAGTACATCTTTATCTCATCACATATTTGTTCATCGTCATTGGTATTACGTGATTGATAAAACACAGCTGTAACTCAATCATTGCCCTTGTATATGTGTAGATATCTATATTGAATTTTGTAACAATAATACGAATTTCAATACTTAAAAAATTTAGTGGTTTATTAGGTCTTGTTGATGTTTATTAGTTATAAATGATGTTTCCTGAGAATATTAACTGCGTGTTGTATACGACAATTCATATTGGAGATATAAAAATAATTGATAAAACACAGTTGGAACAATCCATATATAAAATTAATTAACCATGCGTAGTTAAATTTGAGTTCTGAGATTGTATTGTTGAAAACGACAATAGATGATCTGATTATAAAATTTAAAAGTAAAACAAATATAAATAGATGTATCAAGAAATTAATAAAATATATATTATCACAAGCAAATTAAAATATATATATCTAGGATACTCCATAAACTCATAAAGACGTAGAAAATAAAAACATTAGAATAACTACAAATCATAAATGCAAACTGTAATAATCTATTCTATGTTCTTAACTTTTATTATATTTCCTATGGCGTCGAACGATAACGAATATTTGTTGCCAATAATAAGATCGTTCGATGTACAAAACGAATTCCAACCAATTATGAGGTATATATGTGAATTTTTTTTTGCTGCACACAAACTAATTTTATTCAACGAACCTCCTTCGTATTCAACATCGATATATTTCTTGGCAACTAATCCATCATTCCTGGCGAAAGTTTTGTGCAGGTACTACATCATAATTAAAATAAAAAATATGAATCAATGTATAATCACATTAAAACGCATCTATTGAATAAATATATATATATATATATATATATATATATATATATATAATAAATAACGTACCAGTGTGTGCAGATCATAACGCGTAATTATTTTTGTAAAATAACATATCGAGCCATTATCCATCCCTTCAGCATCACCAATATTGAGATTCGCTTAAATTGTAAAGGGTTGGTACATACACATATTTAATAACCAATCACATGAATCACACCTTCACGTGGATCCATTGGTTCAACACTGATTTGCAGGAATACATCGTTCATGTATAAAAGACTCATTGCATAAACCACAACAAAAGAAAGATTTTAAATCTTCCATTTCAGTCATCCCACATACAATGCAAGATCTAGAGGGTTGAATGACTTTGATTGATTCCCTACATGGTACGCACATACATTGATCAAAATTAGGGTCAAAATACGCGTTGCAAAGAACACATAGTTTGGACTGAGCGCAAACAACTGTTTTGATCGTCATAAAGTATGAACGACTTTGTAAAATAAACTGCATGAAAAAATTAAAAAAATATTTTAAAATTAGCAACCCAAAAGAAAGAAGTACAAATAGTACTCATATGTATATATAAAAATAATCATGAATATAAAACTATGCTTATATAATTATAATAATCCATAAGAAAGGTTAAAAAAAATGTAATATGAAACTGTATAATACCAGCATTGTGCACTTTGTAATGGAATGGTGGTAGATAAAAAATGAAATCAATGTAGATGAGTTTAAATAGTATTGATCATGAACTTTATTTTATGGAAAAAATAAAAATTCAAAAGATTTAAATATTAGTAAATGAAATCAAATCAAACAAATAAAGGAAACAACCCAAGAAAATAAGACAATAACTTCTAGAAAAAAATCTTGCAATAAAAAAAAATTAAATATAAAGAAACGATTTTTATTTTTTACCATTGAATTTTGAATTAACGAGTAAACTAAATCAATCAAAGATGATATGTAAGAATATTGCAATATTGAAGAATCTTTTTTATTGGTGATTAGATATTTTACATGTCATAAATTAGTCATTCCTTCTTAAATATGTAATAAATAATATTAAATATGTAATAAATGATATGCGTGTAATTTAAAACAAAACTGACAAATATTTGAAAATTAAAGATTGAAATACACAATAATAGAAATTGCGTATAATCGATACAATCTTTAACAATTATTTTATTCATACCTTATTTACAATTTGAAATATACCGTATTTATAATTTGAAATACGGTATAATATAAATTGTTAAAATTTAAAATTTCAAAATATTGTATATTTATTATGAATAGTACAATTATATTAAATTTGAAATACTGTATAATAGAATAATTTGAAATACGGTATAATATGTTGTAATACATATCCATACATAACTTGGACTAAATATTAAAAGGCCAAGGCTACGTGTCACATTCTCTTGTTTTTAGTATGACAAGGCTTTAATGCCTCCTTGTATAAATAGATGTATTAGTAATGTGAAATACACACCAATTTTTCCAACAAATTTGTTCTGTTCATTTCTCAGAGTTTTAGCAATTCCCTTCTCTCTCTAGATCTTAATATATTTGTTCTTCTTATTACAATAGCATACAGTATAAATATAAATATATTTTATATATCTCGTATATATATATATACTATCTAAGGTTTCATATAATATAATATTCTATAACACGTTATCAGCACGAGGTTTTGCTCTATAAGGATTTGCTATTTTCGTATTTTTCTTTCTATTTTATTTTACGAAAAACCAAATCCTCAATGTTATTGTCGAAAAGACAAACGAGAATGATGAGCGAATACTTCGGCATTTTATACGCTCTCATTTCTCAAAGGATATGATGGATTCGTGTATACATATATATAGCTCATATATTTGCTGAATTGCTTCTGAAATTTATATTCGTGGATCCCAAGCAATGTTATAAGCACGTGCTAATTTTAACAGATCTGTGGGCCAACTTATAGGCCAAGAAATTAACTCCGAGCATGATGCTCGTCGAGTAAAATATATAATAATTTCAGTTGAAGGTCGATTTAGAGACTAAGACATTATCTTCGAGCACAAGCTCGTGGAGCTGGGGAGATAATAATCTTCATTTAAAGCCAATTTAGAGGCTATCATATTAACTTCGGGCATAGTACCCGTAAAGCTTAGCAGAGACCGTATAGAGGTCATACAATAACTCCGAGTCGAAAAACTCGTTGAGTCAAGACGTTGAAATTCCCGTCAAGTAAATGAATTTTAACTCCGAGTCTAAGCTCGCTGAGACAAGAAAGCCGATTTAGAGGCTAAATCATTAATATAGCTCCGAGCCTAAGCTCGTTGAGACAAGAAATCCAATTTAGAGGCTAAATCTTAATATACCTCCGAGTCTAAACTCGTTGAGATAAGAAAGCCGATATAGAGGCTAAATCGCTAATATAACTCCGATTCTAAGCTCGTTGAGACAAGAAGGCCAATTTAGAGGCTAAATCATTAATATAGCTCCGAGTCTGAACTCGTTGAGGCAAGAAAGCTGATTTAGAGGCTAAATTATAAATATAACTCCGAGCCTGAAGCTCGTTGAGTCAAGATGTGGTAATATCCATCAAAAGCCGATTTAAAGGCCAAAGATCTAAAAACAACTCTGAGCTTGAAGCTCGTAGAGTCACTAGACGTGATAAAACTCGTCAAGAGCCAACTTAGAGGCTATTACTAACAAGCCCAAACTTACGAGACTTTCGGGATATTTTATACCCATTGTATATATATATATAAACATGTACATATCTCCCTTGGATATATTCCTAAGGTTAAGCTGATATTTTGATAATGCGTACATGAACAACATGGATAAATATGACTATTGCCTACTGAAATAGTGCAATTACACACTCAATATTTAATAAAAAAAATATATTTATCGAGTGTGAACTTATGCAAGGCACGAGTTAAAACCATATTAGGTCCCATGGAGATGATAGATGGGTCCGGGAACGCAACAATTGTGTTGCCTATTGATACCACTTTGCATATTGAAAATACACTGATATCCGGTAGATTAAATAATAATATACTGAGTTTTAAAGATGTGAGACGCAAATATCATTTAGAGACACTGGTTCAAAATACCGTGGAGTGTCTATGCGTCACATCATATGTCATGGACAAAAGAATTGTTCATGAGAAGTTCGAAGCAATGGCTTCTGGACTCTATTGTGTCCAACTTCGAGCTTTCGAGTCCTACACCACTATGCCATGGAAACTTGTTAATCCCGATATACATGGGTTATGGCATGATCGACAGGAACGATTTGATGCGTAGAATAGTACAACATACTAAAGGAAATCCATTAAAAGATACAAAAATCTTGATGTCCAATGAATAATTATGTGAATCATGTTCACAAGGAAAACTCATTATAAAACCTTCCATTGGAAATGTCGGTTATGAATCAACATCGTTTTTACAAAACGTATTCATGGTTATATTTGTGGACCAGTACACTGAGCAAGTGGACCATTTAGATATTTTATGGTTTTGGTAGACGCATCTTGTAGATGGTCCCACGTATGCTTATTATCTACGCGAAATGTTGCATTTGCGCGTTTGCTAGCACAATTATTAAACTCCGATCACATTTCCCTGATTATCCCATAAACAATATAAGAATGGATAATGCCAGATAATTTACATAAAAAGGTTTTGATGAGCATTGTGCAGTACTTGGAATAAATGTCGAGCACCCAGTAGCATATGTTCGCACTCAAAATGAACTGGTTGAATCTTTAATTAAACGCATCCAAATAATTGTTCGTACTTTGTTGATGAGATCTAAACTCACTAGTGCAGTGTGGGACCATGCAGTATTGCATGCATCGACACTGATTAAATTACGCCCCCACTGCTTATCATATGCATTCCCCAATGCAATTGGCATTAGGCTTTGAGCCCGATATTTCGCACCTTCGCACATTTGGTTGCGGTGTGCAAGTGCCGATTCCTCTTCCTTAGAGGAATAAAATGGGTCCCAAACGCCGAATTGGCATATACATTGGGTTTTGATTCACCGTCAATTATAAGGTTCTTGGAACCAATGATGGGTGATTTATTTACGGCTAGATTTGCGGATTGTCACTTTGATGAAACATTACTATACCGATTGGTAAGGATATTCAAAATATCCGTGATAATGCTAAAAAAAAAACCAATCGAGAGTCTCTCATGGTGTGAGCAAGATTTATCTCATCTAGACCCACGTACCTCTGAATGTGAAAATGAGATCTATAGAATCATTCATTTACAAAATATTGCCAATAAACTTCTTGATGCATTTAATGATACCAGTAAAGTCACAAATTAAAGTCTTATATTCCAGTTGTGAATGTGCCAACTAGGATCGATGTTCCTGAAGAACATGCGAAAATGAATGATGATCCCCCACGACAAAAATGGGGTAGACCTATTGGATCAAAGGACGTTGTTTCTAGAAAAAAACAGAGGAAAATCGATGAACCCTCGAACCAAGTGGTTTCTAGTGAGAATGTTCCAGATGAATCTGTTGAGCTTGATATCGAAAAAATGATATCAAATCCCGGGAATACCGAGGATCCCATAAGTTATTCAAATAAAATATGGGGTAGAAATGAAATAATTATCGATAATATTTTTACATTCTTGGTTTCTCATTACATCATAAACGATGATTATAATAGTGAATTGTGTTCTATAATATACATGTATTTCTTTACGATCTACCAAATATGCGCACTCGGTGTCATTTATGAATATAATGTTGCTTATAGCATATATGAGGCGATAACATAAAAAGCGATCAAACCAAGTCCTTCCCGACTTCTACATTTGAGAAATTGGTATACAACGTTGTAATGAGAAGAGCTATATGGAGAAAGATTGATAGCTCCCCCGGAGGTTTACACTGCTTATTTTAGGGGGAACAATAGTGCGCTATACTCCTTTTCCCTTTCGACTAGTTTTGTCCCGTTAGGTTTTCCAACAAATGTTTTTAACGAGGCAGCTTATGCACGCGGCTTAGATTGAGTTATGCACTCTTTTTCCCTTCTAACCGATTTTATCCCACTGGGTTTTCCGGCTTGGGGTTTTTAATGAGGCATAAATTTTCATCCAATTTACAACCCATACATAGCTTGTGGACTAAGTATTAAAAGACCAAGGCTACGTGTCACATTCTCTTGTTTTTAGCATGACAAGGCTTTAATGCATCCTTATATAAATATATGTATTAGTAATGAGAAATACACACCAATTTTCCCAACAAATTTCTTCTGTTTCATTTGTCAGAGGTTTAGCAATTTCCTTCTGTCTCTAGATCTATTAATATATTTGTTCTTCTTATTACAATAGCATACAGTATATATATAAATATAAACATATTTTATATATCTCGTGTGTGTATATAAATATATATATATATATACTATCTAAGGTTTCATATAATATAATATTCTATATCACAATAGAAATTACATACGAAAAATATTGTATATTTATTAAAAAATACAATTAAAAAATAAAATATTTTTGTTATAATTACTTTTAATTGAATGGATATTCGAATATTCCAAAATATTGAAGATTAAAAAAGACAACTGTATTCCTTTATTTTAATATTTAAATATTAAAAAAATGTTTTTTTCTGAAAATTATTTGAATATTTGTAAAACAGTTGAGTGTTCTGAAATTTTTCAATAAATACATTTTGAAATACTGAAAATATAAATAAGATATTTTCATCTCAAATTTATAAAATATTAAATTTGGAAATAATATATATACATGTGGTAATTGTTTAACTGAGTGTACAAATGTTAAATAGGGAATAACTTAAATACATACCAAAATAAAATTGACAACTCACCATTTGAAGAATCTACCTCATCAATTGAACTCCAAGTAAGCAATTTTGATAAATGACATAGACATTTGCCACATAACATTCATATAGGGCGTAAATTCTCTTTTTTATATTATATATAGATACGGTATTTTAGAAATTATATACAAAATATATTGTATATTTATTACATAGTACTACAATTAGTAAATATAACATTTTTTTTATAATTATTTTTAGTTGAATGGATATTCGAATATTCCAAAATACTGAAGATTAAAAAAGACAACTGTATTCCTTTATTTTAATATTGGAATATTAAAATAATGTTTTTTTTCTGAAAATTATTTGAATACTTGTAAAAAAATTGAGTATCCTGAATTTTTTCAATAAATGTATTTTGAAATACTGAAAATATAAATAAGATATTTTTATTTCGAATTTCTAAAATATTAAATTTCGAAGTAATATGTATACATGTGGTAATTATTTAAATGAGTGTATCAATGTTAAATAGGAAATAACTAAATATATACCAAAATAAAATTGACAACTCACCATTTGAAGAATTTACCTCATCACTTAAACTCCAACTAAGTAATTTTGATAAATGACATAGACATTTGCCACATATCATTCATATAGGGCGTAAATTCTCTTTTTATATTATATATATAGATACGGTATAATAGAAATTGTATACAAAAAATATTGGATATTTATTACATAGTACTACAATTAAAATATAAAACATTTTTTTTATAATTATTTTTATTTGAATGGATATTCGAATATTCCAAAATATTGAAGATTTAAAAAGACAACTGTATTCCTTTATTTTAATATTGGAATATTAAAATAAAAAAATTCTAAAAATTATTTGAGTATTTGTAAAAAGAATTGAGTATCCTAAATTTTTTCAATAAATGTATTTTGAAATACTGAAAATATAAATAAGATATTTTTATTTCGAATTTATAAAATACTAAATTTGGAAATAATATATATACACGTGATAATTGTTTAAATGAGTGTACAAATGTTAAATAGGAAATAACTAAATATGTACCAAAATAAAATTGACAACTCACCATTTGAAGAATCTATCTCATCAGTTGAACTCTAACTAAGCAATTTTGATAAATGAGATAGACATTTGCCACATGTCATTCATATATGACATAAATCCTCTTTTTATATTATATATAGATACGGTATGATAGAAATTAATTATATACAAAAAATATTTTATATTTATTACATAGTACTACAATTAAAAAATAAAACATTTTTTTAATTATTTTTAATTGAATGGATATTCGAATATTAAAAAATATTGAAAGTTAAAAAAGAGAACTGTGTTCCTTTATTTTATTATTTGAATATTAAGATAATGTTTTTCTCTGAAAATTATTTGAATATTCGTAAACAAATTGAGTATCCTGAGTTTTTCCCATAAATATATTTTGAAATACTGAAAATATAAATAAGATATTTTTATTTCAAATTTATAAAATATTAAATTTGGAAATAATATATATACATGTGGTAATTGTTTAAATTAGTGTACAAATGTTAAATAGGAAAGAACTTAAATACATACCAAAATAAAATTGACAACTCACCAATTGAAGAATCCACCTCATCAATTGAACTCCAACTAAGCAATTTTGATAAATGACATAGACAGTTTCCACATGTCATTCATATAGGGCATAGATCCTCTTTTTATATTATATATAGACAGATAATAGTTTCCAAATTTTCAATATGATTGAATATTGACAAATATTAAAATAATATTATATATTAATTACTTTATTTGTTTCATTTATTACATTATTTAACCCGCCTATAAATTATCAATCAACATATTCACCTTCTTCATCTTTCTCACACAATATTTTCCTGTTTCGAAGATATGGATAGGATTTTTGAAAAAGAATTGCATTGGCATCACATACGTGCAAGGGTTAAAACATCTTATCCTTTTTTTTATCGTATATTTTTAAATTATTGATTTATTTTGTATTTGATGTATTCATTCAAATCTATTTTCATTATTCATTTATTTGAGTAATTCTTTTGTTGAAGTTGCTTGATTGACGGAATTGTCTACTATCAACCTGCGATATGAGGATGGAACTCCTGTTCAAGTTGTTATGTGTTTGCGAAAGAGACATGGGGAAATGGATGTGCAGTTGACTAAGTGTTGGAGAGAGTTTTGTAGAGCAAACAACATTGTTTGCGACAACAAGTAATCTTTTTATTTTAACCAATGTAATGATGTAATAAGGTCTGACTTGGCCGAGTCTTTTAAATGTTATGATCTCGCTTTGCCCTCATGAAGGGTTTATTAATAATATGAGTTACATCGATTTTCGAATAAAGTCAATTTTTCTTTATTAAGTTGATCTATCTATTACACATTATACAAAAATACATATAAATCCATTTTCTTTGGCTTGAAAAAAAAAACGGGAAAACAACCTAAAAACGCTATTACAAAAATATCCCCAAAAATGGTAAAAAAACACCATTTTATTTCATTAAAAAACCTTGAGGACATCCACACGAAGAGTACCCGTAAGAGAAACGGAATAAAAAACGGGCAAGGGAAAAACCTATTGCAATCTATTACAAAAAAGTCACAAAATTGGGCCAGAAAAGCAAATTTGAAAAATATGTAAATAAGTATTTTTTTGTGTGGTTATATGTGAAGTTGTATTTATTATGCGCAAGAGTATAAAATAGAATATCTTACTATGAAAATAGAATCTTATTGACAAAAAATAGCATATAAAAAAAGATATGTATTTATTGCCTGTATTTTTGAAATAAAAAACCCATTATGTATGCAACAATTAAATGTATCCAATAGATATTGTTTTCCAGTATATCCATCTATATTTATATATTTATATATTTATATATATATATATATATATATATATATATATATATATATATATATATATATATATATATATATATATATATATATATATATATATATATATATATATATATATATATATATATATATATATATATATATTATATATATATATATATATTTATAGCTAGATTTTATATACATACAAAAATTCACATACACACATGCTTATACACATTTACATGAACAATTTAATATACATTAATAACTATTTACTTCTAAAGATTTATGTATATGTACACATATATGTATACATATATACACACATATATATATCTATATATATACATATACATATATATAAACGCACACACACCTTTTAACAAGTTGGATGATCAATTTTTGCGAATATGCAACGGTATGCATATATAAATATTGGTAAATTAATTATATATATATATATATAAAGATATGCATATATATATATTTGGTGATCTTTATCTATTTCGAGGAGGAATA
>NW_012194461.1:790214-948427 GCF_000504015.1 Erythranthe guttata
CAGCAGGTGTAAAACCTCTGAAGTTGATCCCTTTTTCCCTTTAAATCTATTTTAATCAAAAAATACAATTTTACTTAATCGTCTTTCATTACATTGGAAGTGAATATTTATTGCTAGAATATATTTCGTACAATAATTCTTTTTCTCACTTGCTTATTTAATTTTAAATGAACCATTTACTATACTTTAGGAACCATTTACTTCTAATGATTAATGATTATGTTCTCTATTATGTTTCCGTAACAACTCCCTTTTTTTTTTTGATAAGTAACGAAAACTTATTTTTTATCGGACAAACAACTTTTATATAGTTGTATGATCAATTTTTGGTAATATGCAACGTTATGCATATATTAATATTGGTTATTTAATTATATATATATATATATAATGTTATGCATATATTAATATTGGTGATCTTTATCATTTTCGAGGAGGAATAACCTATTAGAACTTTCCGAACTCTTTTTGATCTGCGTAGTGAAGGTTTAGGAGGTATATTAGTGAATTTTTGTATTGGCTTGTTACTTGTTCTTGTGCTTGAACTTCACTTTGTGGTTGTTGAACTACTTTAAGTTTTATCATGTTGCCTTTTCTATCTGATAGAAACTTCTTTATTAGAAATGAGGCCTTTCTTGAAACAAACGTTTTTGCTTCCATCACATAATAGAATTCGCATCCCATTGAATCCTCAGGATACCCCACAAAGTAGCACAAGTCAGATCTGCTATCTAACTTGTCTCCCATCAATCGCTTTACATAAGCAGGACAACCCCATGGCTTAATATGTTTGAAGTTGGGCTTACCGGAATGCCAAAGTTTGTATGGTGTGGATTTAACCGCCTTGGTGTTAACTCTATTCAGCAAATACGCGGCAGTGCGAAGTGCATGACCCCACAAGTATGCTGGTATTCTCCACCACGATCGGATCGTAGTTTCTTAATACTTCATCCGAGTTGTTTTTCTACTTCATGTCTAAAATATTTGAACTTTTGAAAAGTTTCAGACTTGTACTTCATCAAGTACACATACCCATACCTTCAACAACCATCGGTAAAGGTAGAGAAGTAGTTAAAACCACCCTTCACACTAACGCTTAGTGGACAACATACGTGTGTATGGATCAAATCCAAAAGACCTTCGTCTCGCTCCATTTTCCCTTTGTAGAGTGACTTGGTCATTTTCCATTTAAGGCAGGATTTACAAGTTTGTAGTGATTTCACGTTGTCCAAAGTGAACAATCCTTCACTAACAATTTCGTTCATCTTTCTTAGACAGACATGACCTAATCTAGCGTGCCAAAGTTATGCGGGGTTTTGATCTATCTCTTTACGTTTTGCTGATATGACATTAACGTGTATTTCGCTTGGATTTAGTTCATATAAGTTGTTTAATAGTTGTCCCTTACAAATCATATTGTCATTCTTTTGTATAATGCAAATCGAATTTCCAAAAAGAAAAGTAAAACCTTCATTATCCAAAACAGGAATCGTTATAAGGTTTCAAATGAGAGACGGAAAAAATAAAAATCGTTCAGAAAAATAGGAAAACTAGAATCCATAACATTTAAGTAAATAGTCCCAATGGCTTCAGCAGCAACTCTTGCTCCATTCCCCATCCTTAGGTAGGTCTCACCCGCTCTAAGCCTTCTACTTCTTGTCATTAGCTGCAAATGATTACATAGATATGAGCCACAACATGTATCTAATACCCAAGAAGAAGACTTTATAGACAATTTACTTCAACGAAATAAGTACCCTTTTGAGAAAGTTTCTGCTTTAGATAAGCCTTGCAGTTGCGGCGCCAATGTCGTTTCTTTCCACAGTGATGGAAAACATCATCAACTTGCTTGTTGACTTTTGCTTTAGAACCCCCAATACCTTTACCCACTTCGATCTTGCTGTTTGGGAAGGGAATTATTTCCTTTCTTTTCTTTTGGAGAGAAGTCTTCTTTCTAGAAGTGGCATCAATGAGAACAAATTTCTCTTTCTTTATGGGGGACTCGAAACCGACCGACATCTTCATCAACTCATCCAAAGGAGGATTAAACTTGTTCATGTTGAAGTTCACTATGAACGATTCGTAGGAACTTGGGAGGGAGAATAAGATCAAATCCAATGATAGCTCAGCTGGGAGGGTAACGTCAAGGTTCACTAGCTTCTCAAGGAGAGTGATTATCTTGAGACATTGCTCGTGGACAGAAGCCCCTTTGCGTAGTCTTGCAGTGGTCAACTCCTTGGTAGCTGCCTACCTAGACGCTTTAATATTCTGACTATACATGCTATCAAGATGAGACTTAATGTCAATAGCATGCAAGTGAGACTCATATTTCCTCGCAAGCGCGGGCTTCATAGATGTTATCATGTAGCACCTAGCATCAGTGTCGTCCTTCTTCCAAGCTTCATAAGTTTTCTTTTCAGCATCACTTGTAGTGTTAGGTATAGAGGCATGAGACCTCTCATCGAGCACATAGAGGTGCCCATCAACAGTGAGCACTAGTTTTACTACGTAAACAATCGAAGTAGTTCGGGTCATTGTGTTTTTGGTCGAGGATTGAGATTATTGGATTCTTAGACATGATTATCTGAGAGGTTTAAAGAAGAGGATTATTAGAGATTTGTATTAAATGATCTAGCCGACCAAGTTAATCTAGCATAACCCTTTCCATGACTATCTTCATCATTATGTCAATTAAATTACAGCTTATCTCACTATAGCACTCCCCGCTAACACGACTTACTGCACTATTGCAAGGGGCACCACATAATTTAAAAGTTGACAGAAGGAAAGAAAAATTCAACATGTAGGTTTTTCTTTATAGCTTGAATTAATTCTAAGTAAAATTAAGAATGAGGGATTTTTATTAAAAAAAAAAAAATTATCTCATTAGAAGGTTTGGAATGGCCGATGTGATTCCTACATCTATCTCCTCTAAAGGCATACGGAAACGCATAATGTCCTAAGAGAAACATACGACCTAATATTATAATTAATTACATTAATTTATTATTGATTTTTCAAAATAATTATGGGACCTCAAGTAGCATAAATCAATGAAATAGTGTTGAGGTACAAATAGTTAAGTCGAAGTATAATCAATATTACACATGTGATCTATTAATAAAATTAATTTAACAAGTTTAAACTATTTAATTAATCGAACACCTATTTATTAAAACAGTTGATTGTTGAATCAATTATCTAATTAAGTTTAATTGAAAATTATTTTCAAAAAATTAAAATCAATCTGATCTAAGTTTAGTTTTAGAAATCTGAAATAATGTTTTTCTTTTATTAACTTGAACCGGTCCGGTCTGACCGGTTCAGACCGAATCGGTCCGGTTTAGTCCGGCCCAGCTGGCCGATTCAGCGGGTCGGGCCAATTGGATGGAGAACCGATCCGTTGCCACGTTGATTCGGTCAGTTGGATCGACAAGAGCCGTCGGACCGGTCAGTCGGACCAGTTCGATCCGCGTCAATAAAAAACAACAAAAAAATAAATTATTTCAGATCCCGTTTTCCAATTTTAAAACAATTTTAAAGTTGGAAAAATTCTAAACAATATTTCCCAAATATTTAAGACATTCAAAAAAACCCAATTAAATAATACTACAATTCCAATTTTAATAAATTCAAGCATGCATTAAAATAAGCAATATATATACACAATTAATTGCGCAACGAGCTCTGATACCACTGTTGGGAATCATGCACATGTACACAGTGAAAAACAATAAAAATATATATGGAAAACATATTTTACATATAGTCATGTGCTTAATTTAACAATCAATTGCGTACTTTATTGCTTCGAGCGCAAATTAAAATACATACATGCATAATATTTAATTTGCTCTTAATTAAAACAATTAGCATAGTCGCATTAAATCAAGAATCATGCATATAAAGAATTTCATAAACCATTCAGGCAAAAACCATATAAAAAATATCAACATATAATTAATCACATTAATTAATATGATTAAATGTAAACGAATCCAATTTTACCTTTTGAAGCGTGTGGCAAACTTTTGGATGCAAAGCAAACTGCCACGAAAACCAATCCGTGCAGTCGTGAAAAGCATCGGCAGAGCAGTGGCGTCGGACGTGCGGGAAAGCGACGACGCGTGCAGTTCACGCGCTGTCTTCAGGCGGCATGTGCGGCGGCGGCTCGGTGGCGGGGTTGCGGCAATCTGACTCCTTTGTCTTCCTCCTCTTGGATTTCACCTTGTATAGTGAATTCTACAATCACGTGGCACTAGACACGCAAAAGTCAAAACAAACGGAAGAAAAGGACAAAAGAAAGAGCTACCAATTAGTGGTGGCGGCACGTGTGGCCGACGACCAGAGAAGGCATCGGCACACCGGCAGTGGAGCGGCGGCCGTGACCTTGTTCGAATGAGAGAGCGGCTAGGGTTCTTATGTTTGTGCAAGACCTATAAATCTTGTATTTATGGTGTCTTTCTCTGCTCGTTTCTCACAAACTAATGATTGGAAAATTATAACAATTATACTTTCCAAAACACTGAAACGTCCTGGTCGATACGAGGGCCAATGCTCGATTTCCAATTTCTTAAACTAGAAACCCGAATTTAGTAAACATGCTAAATCGGGAAACTTCGCAATTAAGAAAGTTCACTAAGATCATCGCCTAGTTCTTTTATTTTCCTATTCTCATTCATAATTCACAATTATAAATATTGGACTGAATCGTAGTGAGTTCCAATTATGCTAAGACCAAACGTTTTAATCTTGGACCTTTTATTCAATAAATTCAAGTACACAAGCAGTTTGACCCTCGATGGTTCAGGTGTAAGCTAGCCGCGGGCCCATAACCCATTGTGGTTTACACTCGTCCCTTAGAGTTATAATTAAGATGAATCTCGTTTCAATTTAACCATCCAACGAATAAAGATTGACGTCTAGCAATTACGCATCATGATTCCCTAGATACAAATGAAGTGCATGCAAGAACCGTTTTATATAGTTAACGTACAGTACGATCCCTTCGATACATATGTCCCGATTGAACTAGAGGCATTGGTTCATCGAGACCTCATTTATAGCTCAATAATTCTGCGATCATTCTAATTGTTGCAATCGGTTAATTCGTGCATGACTTAGAGAATCACATTCCCTAATCATCACATTGTCAGCTCTGGCCATAAACTTAATGATTACAAACTATTAGAACACATAGGACATCCAAGCTTATTCTAGCGATCGAATCCCCGACTAAAATGCACAGACCTCCCATTAGATTTTGGACTGCACGAACACACGCCCTTGGGGCGGTCCTCGGTGGAACTTAGGGACAGGTCACGATACAGCTTGTCCTCTAGTGAAGTCACGGTGATGTCAGGGTCTTAAGGACTAATGGTGTACAACTATATCATAGAGATCTCTACTCGATTATTGAGAACCACTTAGAGATTGCTAGGATGAGGGAGTTCAATGAACTCATCAACTTATGAGCACCCACTTATGTATGTTGATATCACAATACCATTTACTCATGAGACGCTGTACACATACACTAAGTGCTAGTCTCGAATTGGAAAGCCTGATATCCTCATTGGTGGCGTAATCCGTTGACTAGAAACATGGTTTAACAGTTATATTACATAACTAAACATCTCATGATTCTACTAGATCAAATATAAGTAATTATAATAACTGTAAGGATGAACAAACAACATATATAGAATGCCAAAAGGCGTTTTATCATTAATACGAAAAATGATTATTTATTACAATAATAAATGAAAGACCACAACCACAAGTTGAATTGTTGGTCGCCTACTCTAACAGGTAATGGTGATGATGGGGAGTAAAATGGTGGTGAAGCTTCTGTAGAGATTCCTGAGGACATGTTAATTGGTGATTTCGAAGATCCATTCAGAGACCTATTGAACTTCGTTTATCTGGATTTGTTGAGTAACATATAAAATCCAGATTATTTTCAAGGGAGAGTAATTCTTGCACCGACTAATGAATACGTCGAGTCTGTGAATGATTACTTAATGTACATCCTTTTGGGAAAAGAGAAGTTGTACATGAGCTCAGATAGTATGTGTAAGGATGAACAAACAATAGAGGATAATGGAGAAATATATTCGACTGATTTCCTCAACCCAATAAGATGATCCAGAGCTTTTTCTCATGCGTTGAAGTTCAAGGTCAGTGCACCAGTTATGCTCATAAGAAACATCGACAAAGCTAGATGATTGTGCAATGGGACCACACTTCAAATTATTAGAACTGGCATTCGCGTTCTGAATTGCAAAATTCTTTCAGGTAAAAATATCCGTAGCATAGTGTTCATTCCTTGGATGAATTTAATACCATCTAACTCCGACCTGCCAATTAAATTTCAGAGAAGACAATTCCCCTTGATTGTTTCTTCTGCAATGACGATCAATAAAATTCAAGGCCAAACTCTTTCACATGTTGGTTTGTATCTTCCTAGGTCTGTCTTCAGCCATGGTCAACTATATGTTTCACTGTCCAGAGTTAAGAGCAGATGTGGCATTAAGATATTCATCAAGTCGGATTCAGGTGATCTCACCAATGTTACTAGAAATGTCAAGTACAAGGAAGTATTTCATTGAATTTGAAGGCATAAATTATTTTCATATTTATCAGTTCTACGTGTAACATGTCTTGGTTAATTGTTTTTTTACAACTTATTCATTGGCAAGTTTATCTACCCTAGGGGTGTGAACGAGTCGAGCTCGCCTCTTTTGGCAGGCTCAAGCTCGAGCTCGAGCTCGTCGAGTTCCTTCTTTTTTGTCTCGAGTTTCAGCTCGTGTTCATTTTGTCGAGCTCGAGCCCAAGCTCATTTTTTTTTTCAAATATTTTTTTAATTATTATGAAAAAATTAAAATAAACAATAAATTGTAATTATATATATTTTTTTAATATTTATATTTTATTTTTATTTATTTCTATAATATTTTATATTATTATACATTATTTAAATAAAAAAACAATATATAAATAATTAAAAAATAAAATAAAAATATTAAGTAAGTCTTCCGAGCCGGCTCGTGAGCTCACGAAAAATAAAAAATTGGCTCGAGCTCGGCTCGTCAGAAAGTTCGAACTCAAAAAAATCGAGTCCGAGTTCGAGCTTTTTCCGAGCCGGCTCATCGAGCTCATGAGTCGGCTCGGGTCGTTTACTACCCCAATAGACCCTCTTACCATTTAACGTATACAACAAGTTGTGCTACGATGGAGATGTGAAGAAAGACTTGCAATCTTTTTCACTTGTGAAATTAATATTCGAGGGTGGCGTAAGGATGGATCTTAGCGATGATAATATGGTTCATCAAGTTTTCGTAGAATGTCTTTGTTTAAGAACCCTAGCCATTGAGGTTTTGGATAAAGGTGCTACAATAAGTATTTTAGGAAATCTCATGCAACAACAACTTTGCATAGCATTTGATTTGGATAGAAAATAATTTGCAGTTTCAAGAATGAATTGCGAGTTGTTGGAGGATTATTTAAAAAACAATTAAGAGAATCGGATGATTATTGTAATGAAAAAGCTTTCGTTGAATTTGAATAAATAAGTTTTCTCAAAGTGTTTACATGTTTGCTTGATTAGTTTATCAATAAAATCATACTTTTATGTACCAATTCAATTTCTAATAAATGATGAAGATTAATTAAATCCTACTGATATAAGATACATTCTAAAAGTTTAACATTTAGGAATTACCTAAAACAATCTACATCTTAATATTTACAATTTGAAATTTGCATGAATGGATAGGCGATTTTATTTTTTGACATACAAAATTACCCTTCAAATATTGCCTTTAGACATAGTATTTCAAGGATAAATTTGTGATTTTATTAATGTACGTTATTGAGGAAAATAAACTTTTGGGATTCATTGTTTTGAGAAGAAAAAACCGACAATATCACAATACAATTTCAGAATAGATTAATGAAAGGAAATGGGGTATTTTTTTTCTACTATATTTCGGTAATTTTTTTTTTTAAATTAGGGTTTTTTTGGATTGATTTCGGAACTATAATAAAGTGTCATTTCAAATGATGTTTTATAAGGGCCGTTGGATTGGGCTTGGATCAACGACCATCTCTCCAATTTTGTCTTCTCAATCGGACGGTCCGGAATAGATCAAAAGATCGAACGGTCCTTAAAAGGCGTCATTTGAAATGACGACCTTTGACCTGCCACAAAGGATTAAGGCGTCATTCATAGTGACAGCCTTTTAAGAACCGTCGGATTGTGTTATTAATATCAACAGTTGGATTTGAGCTGAGTTTTTTGTTTTTTTTTCTTAATTCTTTTTATTGTTAAATTGTAATTCTTAGTTAAACTTTAATTTTAATTTAATTATATGTTGTACTTTAAATTTTTTTCCTTCATTTATTTATGTAATTTATTTTATAATTAACTATAAAATAATACATAATTAATTAATTAACCTAACAAAATAATTAAGAAATAAAGAGCTATTTGAAGGCATATCTGAAGGTCCGTGTCGAGACTCCAAGACATTAAGACAGGTTCTGAGCGTCGGTAGATACGAACGATAGCCATTCCGTGGCATGTCTCCGCCATCAACAGAAACATTCAACGATCGAATATGCTGAATTTGAAATAAGTAATAAGGAATATTTTATTTTTACAAGACATAGATTAATAAGAATTTTATAATAAATAAATTTGAATACGTACCAATGTATCCATTAAAATATGACCTCCAACTAGAAATCATGTACGATTAGATGGGGTAATCGGTGATATGAAACGACGCGTGTGCAGTTCATACTACTCAAAATAACTCTCTTCGGTAGTAGGACCGTCACTGGAATATGGATAATCACTAATATAATGGACTCTATTATCCCAAGCAGTAACGTAAGAAGCATTTGTGAGAATCCAATCTTGGTTGGTAGCATCTGTACAGTTAGCATTGACGTGCATCCGGAAATCTGCCTCGGAATTTTGAGGAGGTTCAGGTATGGGTTCTACCATCCCGAACTGGCGTACTACTCTGTCTGGTCGATGCATCTCCACAATTGCGTAGCATATCGGGGGACTCTCGATGTCCATATACCATAGCAGGAGATCGTCGAATCACTAGCTACAGCCTGATACTCCGGATCATCCAGATCATATGGCATCTATATAAACTGATCTGGGAGCATCTGATCCAACATCATCCTAAAAATACGAAGAACATGTGCACCAGTCTTAATGAAGCTGACATGGTTGGTCCACCTGTGATGTACTATTATATATTAAACTAAATAAAAAAATAAATATAAGGGTTAAATACAAAAACACCCTAGTACTATAAACTTTGTATCATATACCCTCTTGTACTACACATAAATACAAAAACCCCCCTCACATTACATTTGTTTCCAAAATATGACTATAATATACCCCTACTCAAGCATATTATATATATATATAATATATATATATATGGCAATTTTCCACAGTTGTTTTCCATTTTCAGTCAATTTTACGTGGGAAAGTTTGGTGTTTATATTTTTTTCTCCAAAACATCAAATTGCTTAGATTTTTTTTTTAATTTTCTGAACAAAACCTTTTATTTTTGTCATTTTGAGTTTCTTCATTTTTTTTTCTTAAATGTCTTCCGGTGGTTCAAACATCCTAAGATTACAAACATCTTTACAATCCTATTATTGTTGAGAATTTGAACTACTGGAAGATATTTAAGAAAAAAATAAAGAAATTCAAAATGACAAAAATAAAAGGTTTTAATTAGAAAATATAAAACATTCTAAATAATTAAATCTTTTGAAGAAAAAAAAATCAAAAAATCAAAATTTTCCAGGTAAAATTGACATAAAATGTTAAAAAGTATAGTGGAAAATGGCACAAATAAACCCTTAGATTTAAAGGCACAAAAAAATAATGCAGAAATTACCGTGCACTGCAAAAATAATTTAACATAAATTTTGAAACCATTACCGTGCACCGTACAATTTATAAATAATTCATATGTTACCTGTAATAATTGAAGAGGACCACTGATTTCTTTTTGCAGATATCTTAGATGCTTTGCATAACTCGTGGTAGAGGACTGATAGAGTATACCTACCCCAAGTATATGTACTGACAACATCAAGATCCTCTAAATGTCTCAAATACATCAACAGAATAGGGTCGCCGGTGTGGTCGGGACACATAATCCCCCCTACTATGAGAAAAGCAATCCCTCGAGTGTAACAAGTAAGATGCGCATATGTACTATTATCAAGAACATGATTATTGATTAAATATTTGCTAAGGGCTTTGACGCTCAACTTTCATCCTTTTATTTTTGATGAATCAGGTGTAACTCTCAGCCATGTCATACAATACTGCTGCCACTCGCGAGTTCTACGGTGAATATCAACTCCCAAAAGACGTATTTGATTATGTATTTCGATGGATAATTTGTCGCGTGATGTTCCCACTTAACAGTTGTGCCTGGATTCCTTTGTTGCTGTGCTTTCATAAATTTTGGCAACTTCTTGACCGAACTCTCCCATGTTCCATATACATTTTCTCTACATCGCTTCAAACTGTACCATGCCTTCATGTGGGATATTTCATATCCAGGCCCGGCCCTAGGCTATAGGCAACTTTGGCCTATGCCTAGGGCCCCCAACTTATGAGTATTATAGTTGGGGCCCCAAAAATTATGTTTACTATAGTTAGGGCCCCCAAATACGAAATAAAATTTATATTTTCTTATTTTAAAAAAAATATTAATATATATAGCCTGAATTTTGTAAAAAAAAATAATATACTAATTAATAATTTTAATACGTGTATTTAAACTAAAATAAAAATATCCAAAATATTTAATTTTATATTAGAAAATTAATATAAAAGGCCCCAAATTTATTATTTTGCCTAGGGCCCCATATGGGCTTGAGCCGGCCCTGTTCATATCCTATTTGCGCAGTCACAATATATCTTGCCTTTGAAATCTCACAAAATGGATTTTCACGAACACTTTTCAATAGAATTGCGGCACAATAATTGATGTTCAGGTTGCCATGATTGTTTGTCATCCCTTGCATACCGCAACTGTGATCACCATCGTAGATCCCAATTTTAAATTGTCCTCTATCCCCAATTCTTGATGCTCTTAGCCTCCACCTGTAAGGTCTTGCTTCAGTGCCATGTTTGCAGATAACTTTCCAAGTTCCTTTAGTACATTCGATAACTTTACTCTCTTTCGGCAAATCAAATGGAGTGGTCTCTAACGGCTGAATGACCCGTGCTTTACTATAAAAAATCATCCCTTTTTCGAGAGTACCTTTGTTGCTATCATAAAATTTTGACCACATACCCGACGGAACATCAATGGAATCGGCTGGAATTTCAGGAAATGACATAGAGTAGAATGAAGGTGGATCATAAAACTGAGTAGGAGGTTTTGCAAATGATGGAATGTGAACATGAACATGTGGAGTTTATGGTATTTCTACCTTCGATATTGTTTGTACAACGTCATCAACGACTTCAATATTCTCATCATCGTTCTCTTCACCATTCTCATCATCGTCTTCACGGTCGGAGGGTTCGGAGTCACTTCGAACATTTGGCCCATGTGCGTCTCCGAAAGGATCCTTGTCATCATTATTATTATAATGACGAGTTTCATAAGGAAGATCAAAATTTTCATCACCATTTCTCATGCCACTTGATTCCCCAATATATACCCCAAGATTTTGATAAGAAGGCCTCGATGATCCCGTTTGAAAGCGCATATTAGAAAACCCTTGTGTAACCGCAACTAACCAGGATTTGTTTGCATAAATGAAGTGTACGTTTCATTCAAATCAAAAGGTTGTGAAGGTCTCGAAGGGGAGTAGAGAGATTCTGATGTAGTGAATTGTGAAGGTCTCGATGGGGAGTAGAGAGGTTCTGATGTAATGAATTGTGAAGGCATCAAAGGATTGTATAAAGGTTGAGACTCAACATAAACATCTATGGAATTGTTTCCTTCATCCGGGTGCAAATAGATTTCTAAATTATCGTCATTTGTTATCTTAGAAAGTATCTTGCTCCATTGATTTTCATACCATCGTGATATTTTGCCAGACACTGATAACACAAATTCATTACTATCTATTCGGCACTGTGAGTATATTTTGGCCAAGAAGTCTGAGAAAGATATATCGCGTTTAACTCGTACGACTGTATGATGAGATTGATCATAATTCACTGACAATCCATCATGAACAATGTGACCTCCTATGTACACGAACACTTTGACAATATTCTTACCCAATGTCGCCATTGAAACCCTATATTTGAGATTATTATTTTTATTTCGAAATATTTAATATTTTCTAATTCTTTTTATAGCTTGAAACACTAATGTTATGTTATAAATCAGTTTATAAACAAACAATTAATATTTAATATTTTCTAATTCTTTTTATGATTTGATAGTTCGAAAACTATTAATTTGTAAAGTATAAATCCTAAACAAATTGTGTAACTCGTATTTTTTCGACACATTCATATAACACTAACCAGTTAAACAACAAACAATTAGAAAACTTATCATTCAACTAAGACTTTAATTAACCTATATAATATTTAATTTACCTCAAAGATAATTGAAGATTTGTTAGCACCCACAATCACTTTTCAATACATCAAAAGTTAGACTTCCATCTAGTTATAATAATAAAAAAAAAAACAACAAAATTAAAACTTCAGCTATTATTTAAAAAAGAGAAAAACAAATACAACCCCAACCCCAAGTTGTACTAAATTTGTACAATATAACAAATAATTACCTTCAAATTATTAGTATTTGCTAGCTACAAAAATCCCTTCCTAAACCACCATAAATTATACTTCCACCTAGTTATAACAATAAAAAAAGGGTAAATTACAAAAACCCCCCTGAGGTATGGTCAAATTACAAAAGCACCCCTCTTGTTTGGATAATTACAACCACCCCCTCAACTCCTCAAATTTAGTGGAATCTTCGAGATTAAATGGAATATTATGACTTTTGTACCCGTTTTATCCCATTCAAACTCTTCATTATGAAGCAAGATGGTCATAATATGTGACTTTTAGCTTGTATATATCAGTTTGTGGTGCATCAGAAACTGTATTTTTACACAAAACGAGTACAAACTAGAGCACATTTCACAGAATCTAGATGATTATGTTGAATTTGGCACCATAAGGGTGGAGGTGTAAGAAAAAAATCATAGTTGAGGGGTAGATGTAATTATCCAAACAAGAGGGTTTTTTTTGTAATTTGACCATACCTTAGGGGTGTTTGTAATTTACCCTAAAAAATATCAAAATTAAAATTTCAGCAATGAAAAACAAAAAAAAAAAAAAAAAAAAAAAAAAAAAAACTGCCCCAATCTTAGTATATTGTACAATATAACAAATACATACCTCCAAATAATTATTCTTTGCTAGCAACATAAATCCCTTCTCAATCAACCACAAATTACATTTCACATAATTATAACAAGCAAAACAGAACAAAATTTAAATTTTAGCCATTATTTAAAAACAAGAAAAAAATCAAAATTAAACCATCATTTAAATCATTAATTTTTTTTTTAAATTTCAGCCATTATTTAAACACAATCAAAAATCACTTCTTAGTCCCACCACAAGTTAAAGTTTAACCTAAAAATAACAACTAAAACAACAATAAAAATTTGATTTTCAGAATAAATTATAAATATATTTTAACAATACAAGAAATAATTTATCTCCAAATAATTGATAATTTACTAGATAAAAAATTCCATTAATCCACCATTAATAAAAATTTAACGAAATAATATTAATAATTGAAATCGTGATTTAACTTGATTAGAAAAAATTGATCACAACCGTCTCGAAAAAAGATCTCGCCGCCATTCTTGGTATGAACGTATAGGTTAAACCAAGAGCTTATTGCATTTACTATCCCTGTGAAAATTGCAGCTACGCGATTCCCCACTGTCATAAAAAAATTAGCAAATACCCCCATATGCTTATTTTAAGGATGCACACTCGACTCATTTACATTTAGCCCGTTGACGAGCTGTGAAAAGACCGAAATACCCTGACGGTGTTTTTGTAGTTAAAAAATGTATAATTCTTTTTAACTGTAATAGTTTTATTTAAAAACACACAATTTGGTTTTTTATTTATTTTTTATTTCTATAACATTTCTATAGTTGAGTTGATTTGGTTAAAATATATTGTAACATTTAATGTTTTCTATATTTGTTTTGAAATTTTATTCATTTCCATTTTATTAAATGTAAACAAATAAATTGAAAAAGCACAAAAAAGAAAAAAATAAAGAAGAGACATCATCTTCTACTCCGTCAAACCACCCCCATCCCACGACTCCCACCGTTAGAAATAATTAGAGATTCATATCGTCGACCAGCTGCTCACCCTCCTTCCACCACCGCCGCCGCCCCTTTCTCCATTGCCGGAGCATTACTGCTGTTGGTCTTTTCCCTCATCGCGGATGCAATTCGCATTGCCATTTTCTTGTTTCTTGCACCTTGAGAACTTGCATATCTGAGTTTTGGATCTAAATAGCGGAAGGGATAAACAAGAGAGTGTTACGATAGTAGATTGAAAGCCTTGCTTTTATCTACATTAACTATTTATTTTGAATAAAGTTTATTCATTTGAGTCATTTGCGAGAATCAATGCATGTGTGTTTCAAGTATCTTTAATTAGAAATTGATTAATTGTCAATTAATTAAATGTACAAGTCTATTATTCTAATAGTATTCGGAATGGTGTGCTACGACGCACAAAAATATCATTTCGAAAGTTCGTTTAGAATATAAAGATTAAATGTTCACAATTTAGATGGTTTCTATTTTATTAAATTGATTCTGATTAATTGAGAAAATATAATTAAATCAAGTAAGTAAGGTGAAGGAAAAATTGAAAAATTACTTGGCTAATTTTAGTTCCAATTTTCGGCCATAGCAAGAGAGGGAGGGGAAGGATTTTTTCTTAGACTCTTTTCCTACTTCAATTTCTTCTAGAATCTTTAGAGATAAGATGAACGAAAGTTGGAGTGCTTTTGGACACAAATTTCCGGCTCTATGCTAGAGCTGGAGTAAGATTTGATTCTTCAATCCCTTTCTTGGTATAACTCTTTCTAGACCCTTATATATATATAGTACTTGATGGAAGATAAAAATCACTTGTTCTATAATATAGTGGTGGCCGATGTTTGCAAGAAAATAAGCAAAATATTGTTTCTTCTTTTTCGTTGTTTTCTTAGATTATAGAGTTATATATTTTTCTAGGCACGATCCCACAATTGTAGAAAAATAAATTCGGGATATACAATAGAAGATTAGGGGTTTTAAGCTCTGCAATTTTTGAGAAGCAAGGAGTGGTGGGATGTCCTCGTTCGTGCGCCGAAGATAGTTTGGATTTGCTCTCCGAAACATAAGTCCATAGATTTATTCTGTTTTAACTAAATCAAATCTATGCATGTTAATTAAAATTAAAAAGATGCTAATCTAGAACCTTATACGAATTCTCATTGGCTCTTGGTTTTCACATCCCAACAGAGAGGATAGCAGAGACAAAGCATCGGTGAATAAGCCCATTCCCGTGATGACAATGGCGCTGGCGATGATGATGATTTCTAGGAGTAGGCGGGTGAGTTGGGGCAGGGGTGAAGATTTAGGGTGCAAATTAGGGTTTTTAAAAGAACTTTATAAATTACAACATGATCCTTCAGAAATCAGATTATTCATAATTAAACCCAACTGAGTTTATGTTTACCTATGCGAGGCTATTTTTGTCATTTGATAAAACAAATCTCATAATAAATCGCAGAAGGTGCGCGTGTGGGACACGGTATGCTCTGAGGGACCTAAATGGCTTTAACATTTTTTTCTTAGGGAAGTATTTGCTAATTTTTTTATGACATCGGGAATCGCGCAGTTGCGATTAGTAAATGTAATAAGCTCCTTAAACCAATGTCAAACACCATCCCAGTACAGTTGTTACATTGCTTCTTAAATATGGTTTCATCAATATCCAATGGAACATCGCTAACCTCGATGCGAACTACAATGACTAAGGTTGTTGCTAGTGTCAAACACTTTACTAAATGCAGACATTTTTCAAACATACAAACATCATATTTTGATTTCTCTGACAAAATCATAAACAAGGCGTGGAAGATTATTAACTTGATTTTTAGATAAAACTAGCTATTTTTTATTTTTTTAAAAGAAACTTAAAACTAATAATTTTTTTTTTTCGAAATATCAACATCCATTTGATATCCTGGGCCTTCTACATAAATAACTACCGCTCAATCTTCTTTTGGCCGATGTAGGCTATGTTGCAAATATCACTATCCACGTTGGTTTGATTGTAATTATGATATATTCTGAGGACTGCAATGTAACACTCCGACAATCGACCGGTCATTAGGTAAATATCCTTTAAAAAATCCAAATGAGTGTCTGCACATCGATCTCAAGTTAATCCAGCCACGTGGCTTTCACCGTAGCGTTATAGCTCCTCATGCACATGAACTGTGTGTCCACATCCCTACCCCTCCTTTTCGTCTCTTCTTCCGCTGGCGGTTCATAGCTCGCTACTAATTTCGGCTATTGATTGTTGACTATTCAGATGATTGATCGCCAGCGGCATGGGGTGTTAACAAAAAAATTGCAGCAGCGAAGATGACGATAATTGACCACAATAGTAAATTACTTGGCCTACTATTAAGTGTTCATTTTCCGGGATTTTTACTTATTGTATCTTCGAGTTTTAGTCTTCGTTCGTCTAATTTTTCAGCTTTATTTGTATATATTATTATGCGTTTCATGTTTTATTTTTTTCATGTAAAGAGAAGCTATTTTTGCCAATTCGAAACGGTTTTTGAAGCGAAACAAAAAATCAAGCTAAACAAGTGCAGGGTTGCATTCTAGCGACTACGGCAGTGTTCGATATTTCAAGCATAACTCTCTCATATGACTTTCGATCAAACTAATTCAAGTCGCGTTAGATAGCCCACTTCAAGAGCTACAACTTGTGTGAAATGAAAATTTATCAAATTCGAGCTGAAAATGGTCAAAACAGTGTTTAAAGTTGACGCATATGTTAAATCGTGATCCACTCCATCCGGATCAGGATCTAGAGGTCAATTACAGAGAGCACCCCAAATGTTGAAGGACCCGGATCGCGATCCAATCAGTGTGTATCACAATCTAGGGTAACTTACAGAAGGTTTTTTTTATCAAGTTCAAGATCCTGATCCACAATTCCCTGATCGCAATCTGGCATGGAAGTGTACAGTTTTCGAGGCAAGATATTTTTATTTTACAAAACAACTATAGAGGAGGCCTTCCTCTTCATTTATTTCATCAAAAAAAATTATTTTCAACAATTCTTCAGTTTTTCTGCTGTTTTCTCTTCGGTTTTGGCAGTTCTTCGCGGGAAGGTTTGGCAAGGGTTTCGAGTCGAGTTTTTCATAAGGTTTTTCTTTACGCTTAGTTTATGATTTCTCTTTATCTTTATTTTAATGCTATGTTTTTAATGAACCGAGCATTTTATTTTAGGGAAATGAAACTTTGGATATTAATACTCGTAAAACCTATGTATAAATAACCATAAGTGTACAATGTCGCGTATTGTAGAATAGTGAATTCCAGATATCAATCCACATGGAATTAAGTTACTCAGTTTACCAAGTACCGTAATTATACTATCCTAAACTGTATCTAGCTGATCGGGGAATGGATGGGGGAAATGAAGCTAAAAAAAAAAAAAAAAAAATAACTATCCGTCAGGACAAACGAGGAATTTTGATGTGGGATGGCTTCTAGGGTAAATTCCACCAATATACTATCGATAAACATCTTAAAATCCAAATCTAATGTCAATTCTATATTCTCTAACCGAGACACTAAAATACCCTATCTCGCGTCTCGTGTGTAGTTAGTGTCCGATGTCTACGTTCAGAACCTTATATTAAGAGAGCATTTAGGTCAAGTCCTTAAGGGCTACCCTAGGTGCATCACTTATCCGTTTCGACAACCCGAACTATTGTTTCCTAAAATCAAACGAGAAATCCTCTCTCGAGTTCATTCCATTTACAATCACTTCAACTGTTGGCCAAACAATCAAAACCATTTAATACAGAAAAACATAAATATAATCAAAGAACGACAAATCGATCACAGATTTGGAAATTTATAAATGTTTCAAAAGCTTGCATGTATAAGGAGATGAGAATATCCATTTGCAGAAATGATGCATAGTAAAAGTAGAATGAACAACATTGCTAGAAATGTTTGAATCAAGTCTGGACCTCAGGTAACTTCAAACTCCAGTCCGGTAAGAAACCATCTAAAAAGAATAATCAAGGAGATTCTTTTCCAAAACCACGTCATGCATAACTAATTATGATTGTGTTCATCGAGACGACATCCTTATCCTCAATTCTCCTTAACACTTCTTGCACCTCATCGATGATCCCACGTGTACAATACATAGCAAGAAGAACATTGCCCACGAAGCAACCAAATCATAACCTCCAAACTCACAAGCAAGCAACAATATCAGCACATGTGCTCAACAAAACACAAGTAAATGCAGACCTATTTAACCTCACTCCATCCCTCTTCATTTCGATAAACATTTGCAATGCCTCCTCATTATCAACAATCTGAGCATATCCGGATATAATTGCCGCCCAAAAAATACCATCATGTTGGCATTATATTAATGAATAAGTTTCTTGCTCGAGCGATATCTTCGTTTTGAGCATAAGCATTTATCATTGTGTTTGAAGAGCTGATATTTCTACAAGGTATTTCTTCAAACAGCTCTGCAGCCAAATCCATGTTCTTTCTCTGTACATACCCCCCAATCATTGCATTCCATAAAACAATATTCTCCTGGGGGATCTCGTCGAAAATTCTCCTGGCTTCATCTAATTGCCCGTTTTGTATGTAACCCGATACAATTGTCGTCCATGCATATTGATTGTCCTTTCGCTTGGCTTGGCGAACCTACTTTGCGCAATCGGATCCAACAAAATAAATGTATCATTAATTGATTGACTTATAAAGTTACCTCCGGATGATGCATCTTGGACGGTTCTTGCATTCTCATTAATCCCTTGATAAAATATGTGGATTTGGAGCCACTGTTCAACTACATAAGTTGGACATTGTCTCAAAAGTGCATTGAATAAAGTTTCTCCTTGCTCTTGGAAAAGACTATGGATCTCCAATCGTACATGTTCGTCCTTTTCTAGTGAGTTGTAAGTCTATATGAAGAGTTGTAAAAGTTGATGCCATGAGGATATCGAATGAGGGGCTTGAGACATTAGCCATTGTCAAGCTTTTCCTTGCAATGAGTTTTTGAATAGTAATAGTTGGAGCGCCTTCTGGGATACACCATTTTAACAATGCGAATTATAGGTATTCAGAATGTTTACAATGTGAAGATGGGGGGGGGGGGGGGGGGGTGTCTTCACCTGCCAAACCAAACCACTGAATAACCATTTATTTTGGAGCACTGTCAAAAGCCCTTGCTTGATCTCAGAGTTATGAGTGTTAATGGGTGGATGCTGGATGCTTGGGCAGAATCCATCAAGAGTGGGGACTATGTAGTCTTGCAAAGCCCTATTTTCGCCTACTAATGGTAGTGAAAGTCGTGGGGGTTGGTCTTGAATTCTAGCTCTAGTTGTGCATGGAGCAAATAACTCTTATGTGTCTCTTCGTTCTTCTGCCTCCATCGTATTGTTCCCCATTGCAGTCTGCTACTTGCTCGAAAAGTGCGTTCGATCTCGGGATCAAACGGAGCTCTATCAAAATTGAGTCTCATTCGCATAAAACGATACCTAAAACAAAAATAAAAAGAACAAAAATTAGAATTTTTTGGTGGATTGAGAGGACTGATCAAATGTAGAGTCAGAATAAAATAGACAATTTAAAATTCCCCGAAAAATGGCACCAAAACATTGTTGGTGAAAATATATACACGCAAGTGCACGTCTCGAACAAGTAATATAGTGGATTATAAGTCCAATTATCGATCCCACAGAGAATATTAAACTGTCTAATTCTAAGCGGTAGATTCTACCAGTTATATTCAAGCCCACCCTACACTGTCGAAAGTTGATTTGAATTATCCTAAATTAAGCTAAATTATCTAAAATTAAATAGCAAGCATAATGCAAGAAAACAATTAAACACGAAGATTTTTCAAAGTAAGAAAACCTATGATTTTATTTTCCCCCTATGTGATGATTGATCCTCTAATTCCCTAAATTACGAAAGCAATTAACACAGATTACTAACATGAGATGCTAAATTAATCATAACCCGCTTCCACATGTATTATGATTCTATTGTTCTAGATTGAATTACTGTATTCTAAGGAATTAAATCTAGAACAAAGAATTAATAACAAATCTCAATAATGGCTACCTAAGAGGTTAACTATACCACCGTTTTAATTGTTAAACCGATCTTCCGATTCATGCATTCAACAATAACAATGAAGCACATAAAATGGTCAGTTTCATGAACTTAATAAAACAAGTACAAGAAGTAATCCGAAAATTAAAACTTGCATAAAATTATAGAATTGGGTTCACAAATCCCACATAGGGTTCGAATAAAATCTTAGAATAAGAAAATTAGCAACTCATAGTCATTCTAAGAACAAAATTAAAATTCATAAAAGAAACAATAAAAACTATGCTTGAATCTTTGATTGTCTTCATCTTTGCTCTGAGATTGCGTAATTGATACTTAATTTGGTGCTTGATGTTACTATTTATAATGTGCCAGACTTGGTAGAAAACAGAAGGTGCCCTTGTGTAATTAAAATTCCAATTTCTGGGCAAATTCGTCATTCGGATGGCTCTCTGAGATTTTAACTCTAAAACTCAGACGATCGTCTCAAATGCAGTGAGTTATTGTTTCCATTTCAGCAACTCGGACGACCGTCTGAGATTTCAAGGCGAAATCGAGACGGCCGTCTCAATTGGCGTGACTTCTTGTAACTTCTTCTTAGCTTGGACGGTCGTCTCGACTTCCTACTTCATTTTTGGGACGACCGTCTCAGCTTCTTCTTGCACGGTTAACTTGAATTTTCTACTCTCGCCAAATTTCGCTCTATTTTTTACCGTTTTGACATTTGATCAGTCTAATTCTTCAATTCGCACCTATAAAAAACAAAACAACACTTTAAACACCAAATATCAATAAATTCTTACAAAAGTCGGACGTAAAGGAGTATAATCGAGTGTATGATATACACTCAACAGAGAGAAGCATTCATGAATCCTTTACATTAGCGCAAGAATTGGTGATGTACATTGACCGAAATTTTAAAAATGGTAATGTCCTATTTAAATTTGACATGTCCAAATCATATACATGCTTGAGTGGCATTTTTTTATTAAAGGCTGGTCAATTAGTTTGTAATCTTATATATCGCTCGGTCTCCAACATTTGGTACTCAGTTGTTCTTAATGGATCGAGTTTTTTTCATTTTAAATCTACGAGAGCTGTCCGTCAAGGTGATTCACTCTCGTCGCTCTCATTTATCGTCGTGTAATAAATTCTTACGACCAATATTAGATGGTTGGAACTAGGGGTGGTTTTTTTCTCACCATATTTCCCTACCAGCCCGTTGTCCAACCGAACCCTACCGACATTCTACCGAGTAATTACCGTACCATGCCGTACCGTACCAAAGTATTTTGGTAGGGAAACGGTACACAAAATTATTCAAATGGTATTACCTCCCATAGCGAAATATGATTAATAAATAAAATTTTACTTATAATAAATTTATTTTATATAAAAAGTGAATAGTAACTAAGTAAATATTAGGGCAAATGGCAAAAAGGCCCATCACATGGGATTTAAATACATTTTGGTCCACAAAAAAAACAGTCTCTCAATTAAGCCCATTCCCATGTCTTTAGTCTAAAATACCCTCAATAATATAATTCTTATCAATTTCACCCATTATACTCTAACTTCCTTAATATTACACATTGACCCCGAATTTAAACAAATATATCACATTAACCTCCAAAACTTTTTTTTTTTCAGAAAATAATTTTTTTTCTGAAATGTTTTTTTTTCCAGCCAGATTTCGGCGTTGACCGCCGGAGACCGCCGGTCTCCGGCGTTGACTTTTTGTTTTTTTTTGAAACTTTTTTTTTTCCTGAAATTTTTTTCCGGCCGGTCAACCACCGTTGACCGCCGGTCTCCGACGTTAACTTTTTTTTTTTTTTTTGAATTGTTTTTCTTAGAAAAAAAATATTTTAATTAATATTACTGTCTTGGCTACTAAATTACTGTCTCAGACAGTAATATTACTGTTTGGGACAGTAATATTATGAATATTATTTTTTCGAACAGTAATATTATTAATATTATTGTCCAAGACAGTTAAATTACTGTTGGAGACAGTAATTTAACATCCAAGGCAGTAATATTAATTAAAATAATTTTTTAAGGAAAAAAAATGTCAATTAACAGTTAAATTACTGTCTCCGACAGTTAAATAACTGCCGGAGACAGTAATTGAGCAACGAATACAGTAATATTAATTAAAAATATTTTTTTAAGAATAAAAAAGTCAATTAACAGTTAAATTACTGTCTCCGACAGTTAAATAACTGTTGGAGACAGTAATTTAACAACGAATACAGTAATATTAATTTAAATATTTTTGAAGAAAAGAAAAAAAAACAAAAGAGTCAATTAACAGTTAAATTACTGTCTCCGACAGTTAAATAACTGCTGGAGACAGTAATTTAGCAGCCAAGACAGTAATATTAATTAAAATATTTTTTTTAAGAAAAAACAAAATTATTAAAAAAAAAAAAAAAAAAAAAAAATCAACGCCGGAGACCCGGCGGTCAACGGCAGTTGACCGGGCGGAAAAAAAATTCAGGAAAAAAAGAATTAAAAAAAAAAAAAAAGTCAACGCCGGAGACCGGCGGTCAATGCCGGTCAACGGCGGCGACCGGCGGTCTCCGGTGGTGGCGGGTCAAAATTGGGGTCAAAATTAAAATTAGGGTTAAAATTGGTTAATTGATGAAATTGGGCTAAATTGGGGTGTAAATCATGAAATTAGAGTTAAATTGGGTTTAAATGAATTGGGGGTAATTTTGGTGTATATAAAAGAATTTTCCTTATTTGCAAATAAGTTTGAATGGGCTGGATTTATTTGAAAGACAAAAAAGTTGGACAAGAGCTAATTTTATCCATCAAAAAGATTATCCACGGCTCGTTTACACCAACTCAGTTTCTGGACCGGGTGTGTCAAAAAGAATTATCCTTTTGTTTATCTCCGATCCCCTATTTTTAAAGCATGAAGTTTAATTATCCACTAGGACACTCTGGTGCAAAATATTCGTCAGAAATTACAGAGATGGCAATCCAAATTCCTATATCCTTTGGCAGTAAAATCTCACTTATTAACTTAGTCATTTAAAGGCTTCCAATTCATAGGTTAGCCTGTTCAGCGGTCCCAAAACGAGTGTTGTGAAATATTGAGAACCTAATGAGAGTTTTATGAACGGATAAAGAAGTTAAGCAAAGAATTGGATTCTTTCTCCGTAAGGCAATATTGGTTTGTATTAGTGCTAACGGTTTTAGCCAATTGTCACCAAGATACAAAGACTTGTGGGTATTCGAGTTTGCAGCACAACAAGGCTCGAAGTACAGGCGAACAAAACGAGAGCTTTTGATTTTGTAGGCACGAAGAAATGGTCTTGATAATTGAAATAATATGCAATGAGATGCTTGTATGAGAGAAATATATACTATTATTATGAATTAAATTCCATGTGAATGATGAATGAATCAATCGGTGGATTTTTTAATCTATTTATAGATCTTCAATGGTTATAACCAGAAGTCAAAACTTTTCCAAAAATGAGCACTTGAAAAGATACCAAACCTTTTCACACTATTAAACACCTATTTCTCATAGGGTGTTTAAACAACTCCATATTTTTCAAAGGTGACTATTCACATGTTCATTTTCCATTTATTATTTTAAGTCATTTTATTAATTTCTCATTCATGAAAAATAATTTTGACAAACTAAATTTAATCAACATAAATAATCAACCAAAATTGAGTCAACACTCAAAATTCTTCCGAAAATCCCCCACATGAATGAGATTAGTGAATGCATGTGACTCTTTGGAAGTCGAAACAAACTATTATTGCATGGGGCGACGTAGCTTGTGGCTTTGAAACTTCCCTAGTAAAATGCTGTCGGATTTACTCATTGCTTTGTGAACGCGATGTGTTGAACTAGTCATTTTTTTGTGTAAACCAAGTAAAAAACATTTGCACAATAATAATTCTAGCTCCTTCTATTCTCACGTTGTGTCCATTTTGGCTTGGACCATATCTCGGATTTGTAAGTGTTTGTCATTTGAAGCGGCCCCACTTCTCACTTATATAGGTGACTTCCTATTAAGAGTATCCCTCACTACTCCACCATATAGGTATAAGAATCATTAAAAGTTCTTTGACTTAACCTCACCACTCTTTGCATGTTTGCACTTGGATTAGAGGAATGAGTTGGATTTGTTCCAAGAGCTCGTTTGAATATTTATAACTTAGTTGTCCCATTGAACCAAGATTTCGGGATCTCCAATCAGGTTAGGTTATCATCATGAACATTCATTATTAGTCTTTTAATATCATTCCCCTAGATGTGCAGTATATTTGATCTCTTGGTAGTCCATTTTGTCAATGGATTTACTAAATTAATTATCTTCGATTTTCACATGATCAACAGAGATTGCTCCAATTGACATCAACTGCCTAATGGTATTATGTCTTCAATCGAGACATTACCATTTTGCGTTGTTTGTTGTCAACTGACTAGTACAATTATTTACAAGCACCAACTAAGTCCATCACATAATATTCTTAAGAAAATTATGGAGTTATTCAGCTTGTTCTTTAGCTTTCTCCCAAACCTTAACTCGATTTCCATCATGAATTGAGTTATACACAATTAGTTTAGAATTTTGGTTATACATAATCATTCCTACACTTATTATCTTTTTTCTCACATATCCAATTTGTATGTACTACTCTAGTACAATTGGGTACCTTATATAGCATAATCCACATTTAAGGGGAATCAACCAACATTCAGATGAATCAACCAACATTCAGATGAATAACCCTTTATTAATTCATCCACTGATTAGTTACATGATAAGTTATTTTCTTGACTTTCTTAATGAATCAACCAACATTCAGATGCATGTACTTCAATAGACTACCATCTCTTCAATAATATTTAAGTTGAGCAATTGTTCATCGTTATCTTGTCTAGGTGAAGAACTATATATGACTAGAAGTATCTCAACATATTAACTACAATAGGTTCATCACAATCTTAGTGATTTCAATCTCTTCAATAATAATTAAACACACGTCTTTCATATTGAAATATTTTACTTATATTTCCTTAGTTTTCATGATAATATCATACTTACAACCATGATTAACATGTCATCTATATATATATATATATATATATATATATATATATATATATATATATATATATATTAGGGCTAGGATTGGGTTGGTTTTTATCCACCAACCGACCCATTACCGACCATATTTTTAGACGGATAATCAATTTTTAACAGACCCATTGGATCGGGTAAAAAATTTTAACCAACCCATCTATAATGGGTCGGTTGGTGGTTTCTAATATGAGCTAATTGCAAATACCACCCCTGTGTTATTTCTAATTGTCAAATACCCCCTTGTGAAAAAAAAACTCACCAACACCCCCTTGTGTTATCAAAGTCAGAGCATCGAGACCCCTAGAGGCAAATCGTGTCACTCACTCGCGGATTGTGCGACTTTTAATAGTATTTTAAGGGTGAAATGTCATAAATACCCCTTTATAAAATAAAAAATAACCTTGCTGGTTAAATTATGAATAACCTAAATTTATAGGACCAAATTGTAATTTTCAGAATTAAAATAATAATGTGACAAATATTATATGTCATTAAAAAAAATAAAAAATAAAAAATTCATCGTCTTCTTCCCGATCCCGATCCCCACCCCCAAACCCCAACCCCAGGTTCAACACCATCACCTCCTCTTCTGCAATCCATATCAGACCCGATCCGCACAACCCGAGGCTAACCCAACTCCAATTACAGCAACGACCTATCTACAACATCTCCAAACGATTTCTCTCGACGGCGACGAGTTTGACGGCCGAACCTGCTAGGTCCAAAAATTGCATCTTTTTGTTCTTTTCTCTTCTCTTGCTCGCCTTATCGCCGCCATCGCCGTCAAAATACGAGATTGTGGTAAGGTTTGAGGCACGGGTAAAATTTATTGGTGGAAACTAAAATTTCAAAGATATTGTGGGCGACGGATTTGGAGAAGATGGTGGTGGTGGTGGAGGGGTGAGTTGGTGGTGAGTGGCGGAGAAGAAGCGGCGGCCGGATGGACATGAGTGATGTTGCCTGTGAGTTGGGTGGGAGTGCGGGCCTGTTAGTTGGGTTTGGATGGCAGGGGTTTTGGAGAAGAAGCTATTTTTTTTTCTTTTCTTTTCTTTTCTTTATTTAATAGAATGTAAAAATATATAAAAACTTTTAATGTCACAATATATATTTTATTTTGTTTTAAATATTTTGTTTATTTTTAATATTTACAAAATAAATAAATATATAATATTTATAAAATTATTATATGTTTTATTAATTGCTGAAAAACCCAGGGCATTTTTGTAACTTTACCTTCAGTCAAAGCCTAAAATCACAAAGGGTGCAGTGTGCTTCGAAAATGATAACACAAGGGGGTGTTGGTAAGTTTTTTTTCCACAGGGGGTATTTGACAATTAGAGATAACACAGGGGTGGTATTTGCAATTAGCTCTTTCTAATATTATCAAAAGTTGGTTGACCGATAATTATCGGCCATCCAACTATACTATTAAAATTTTATTAAAAATATAAAATAAAGGCCGTGTTTTCTTAAGTGGTTATTGAAATTATCAAAATACTTAGTATTTTAAATTTTAAAACAATCAACAAAGGAAAAAAAATTGACTTAAATCTTCAACGAGTTTCTTTATGCTCTTTCTTAAACAAAAAGCCGCAAAACTCCACTAAATCTCTTGTGCATGTTTGAAATTACTTTGAATTTTCTAATTATACTTTTTCGTTAAATTGTTATTAATTATTTTTGAACTGATAAATGATGATGGCACCGTGGCATTAAGCAAAATGTGGATATTTTTACTCCAAAATTTGATTTTTTTTTAAATGAACTAGGTGACGGGTATAAACCATCAACTGACCCATTCGGAACCATACATTCGGTTGCCAACCATCAACCGACCCACAAAGGTTGGGTCGGCAACGGTTTTCATAGTTGAGCAAAAATGGTTTGACGGATGGGTTCCATTAATGTTTTGGCCTATGGGAGCGCTTCAACACTTGATGTAAGGTAGTGTATCAAGGGAGAGAAATATCACTCAAAGAATTATAAACCATCTTCGTGTATTGTCTTTTGGCTCAATTCTTTCGGATCCTGATGTCATTTACGACAAGAATCTATTGGCTGACTCTTGGCGTCATTAGCTTATGAGAAAAAAACCCATGCTTCACCCGAACTCCTTTTTGAATATTTTTTTCTACTTAGGATTTCTGATGTACACTATTTTAATATTGAATAAAATTAATGCATTATAATAGATGTACACTATTTTAATATTGAATAAAATTAATGCATTATAATAATCCAAAAATTTACCCAAGTATGAACTCTAACTAATTTTTAGAAATTTTACTAGCCGAATGACTAAGTTGTTAATCATTTATTAAATTGAATAATATTGTAATTATGTAATATTTTAGTGCTTTCCCTACAAAAAAAATATTTTTAACTTGTCAAATTTCATTCGGTTTATTTGCTTTTCAACTTAAATTTTGAAATATTATTTAGTGTGAACTTTTACAAATATTATTTACATGTTGGCGCCAGATTTCAGTTAGTGAAGATTGAGGAAATTCGCCATACATTAAAATTAAAATCTTGACAAAGAGTTGTTTCCATGTTTATTTTGGAATTAATTAGAGTCATATTCTTGTAATATTTTTATTAGGACTTAGATTTATTTCGATGTATTATATTCTAGTTAAGTATCTTTTGTACATATCTGGAATAGAAGTAAAAATCCACTAGGATTCTATTACCTAGTTATATCGATTTCTTAGGACTCAAGTTGGGTTTATGGTGGTGAATTTCGTGCTTATATAAGGCCCTCAACCTCATGTGAGTCCCATGGAGCTTTAATTGAAAAATCCCAGCATAAAGGCTTTGAAGGATGCAACCGGTGCTGCAGCCCTGTCTGGACATCAGGTGTCGCAACAGGGCGGGTTTCTTCTACCAGGAAACAAAGAAGATCGGCGTTTCGGGAGAACTGCTTCAAAGATCTCGGGAGAGGTCGATCCGCCAACTAAAGAGAGTTCAACATTGGAGGGAGTCCAAGAGTGCGGATAGAGGAATTGCTTTGATTATCAACATGTTCGAGTCGTGTGCGAGAACAGCATATAACATAAAGAGGGAGTGTTTAGTATTTTTATTAAGTCCAATATTGTACACTTAAATTTGAACTATTTTGCAAGTCCTCGTGGATGTAGGTACATTTGTATCCGAACCACATTAAATTTTTGTGTTCTTTTATTCTGTTTTTAGTAGATTAATTTTATATACACACAAGAATTTTGTTACCACACCTAATGTCGTAACAAGAAGTCTGTCTCAACAAAACGAGTAGATTTTCATAGCCATTTAAATCAACAAATGGCATCAAAGCGGGTCACTAGATATATTTAATGTCTGATTTTGGGTTTTGATTTATTTTCTTTGCTTATTGGATGACGTATGTTCACAAGTAAGGTTGAGATGGAAGTGTGTCACGACATTCACCCAATTCCGATGTGTTGTAACATGCCCCGTGATGGGACACTCGGATAGAAGACAAAGATGAATGAAGAAAAAGGACGTATGTGTTGCAGGGGGGAGTAAATCTCCTTTGCAGGATGATTCATATTGACAACGTGGAATTCTAAACAATCTACTCCAAAGGGGGAGATTGTTGGCGCCAGATTTCTGTTAGTGAAGATTGAGGAAATCCGCCATACTTTGAAATTAAAAGATTGACAAAGAGTTGTTTCCATGTTTATTTTGGAATTAATTATAGTCATATTCTTGTAATATTTTTATTAGGAATTAGATTTATTTCGATGTATTATATTCTAGTTAACTATTTTTTGTACTTATCTAGAATAGAAGTAGAAATCGACTAGGATTCTATTACCTAGTTAAATCGATTTCTTAGGACTCACGTTCGGTTTATGGTTGTGAATTTCGTGCCTATATAAGGCCCTCAACCTCATATGAGTCCCATGGAGTTTTAATCGAAAAATCCCATCATAAAGGCTTGGAAGGGTGCAGCCGGTGCTGCAGCCCTTTCTGCACATCAAGTGTGGCAACCGGGCGGGTTTCTTCTACCAGGCCACAAAGAAGATCGGCGTTTCAGGAGAAGTGGTTCAAAGATCTCAGGAGAGGTCGATCTGCCGTCTGAAGGGAGTTCAGCATTGGAGGGAGTCCAAGAGTGCGGATGGAGGAATTGCTTTGATTATCAACAAGTTCGAGTCGTGTGCAAGAACGACATATAACATAGAGAGGGAATGTTTAGTGTTTTTATTAAGTCCAATATTGTACACTTGGATTTGAACTATTTTGCAAGTCTTCGTGGATGTAGGGTACATTTGTATCTGAACCACATTAAAATTTTGTGTTCTTTTATTCTGCTATTAGTAGATTAATTATGTATGCAAACAAGATTTATGTTACTACACCTAATGTCGTAACAAATTATCCTTCTCAACAGAACCAGTAGATTTTCATTGGCATTTAAATTAACAATACCGTTAGTTGTGATTTTTCATTAACTGAACTTTACATTTTACATTTACAACTTTAAATTGGACAATTATTTTGAAAAACATGTTTTATCTAGATAATTTAGACATTATAATTTGATGAAAAGTTAAAGAGAAAGTAATTTTATAAGTTAAGACAGTAAATTCATTCAATTTTCTTAATTAGATTTATTTTTATAACTTTATTGTTATTTATCATGAATGAAAGTTTGGGTAGTGTCAACTTGGCACCAAATATTTTTTTGTGTTAGTTTTAAAAAGTTGGACCTAACTATTCTTTTTAGGAATTTTTTGAAATAAAGTTGTTTAATGTCTTTATTAAAGGCGCAACTTGGTAAACAACCTTCAAGTCCAATTTCATTTAATATCAGGAAGGTCATATTTTTCTATTTTCTTAAAAGTCTCTCGAGCAGCTTACTAAGAGAGCTAAGACTGAAAATATACATTTTATACTGACAATACATTATTCTCATCCACCCCATTCCTCCTCAAAACTACATCCGCTTAGAAAAATGACATTTTTTTTTCACTCATCCGCATCTCAACCACTCTCTACCATTGACCACCTAATTTCCACCAACCATATCACTAGAAAACATTATTCTCATCGGTCTTATTCCTCATTTTCCGTCAAAATTCTTCAACTAAGTCGTGCGTTTTCAATCTTGGATGTCTATTTACAGTCTAATTAAATTGTCTATTTTTAGTTTAAGCTGTCCACCTAAGCTGCTCGAGTGACTTTTAGCAATTTTAAAATATCCGAGCGAACTGTTAGCTATAAAAACAATATTGATGGAGTTTTAGCCATTTTTTTCTATTATAAAATGGATCAAATATGTAATTATGTATGGAATTCGAAGCATTTTGAAATTATATTTTCTGCGAATTATCTTCTGTGTGCATCAATTAAGATCATATAATAACTATAGTTGCAATCAACTATCAATAGAGAACTTAAGAATATCTTTATTTAAAATAGTAGCCGATAAATTATATCTTCCACTTTATGAAATGCTAATGCTTGGACGACTTATGGTAGCAAAATTAAATCTAATTGGATGTTAACACCTTAAACACGGTTTTAACTGTATATCAAACTAAAATGTAATCTTTTGTTTTTTTTTTTTTTCATTTTTCATTCTTCCATTTTGGAATACTATCCCGTGCAACACACGGGTGCAAGACTAGTTCATACATAAACATTTAATCTTTTGTGCATTTATTATACACGCACTTTCAAACTCGTCGGAGTTACAATTATTTGATAACATTTTTTTATATCAAATATGAAACTGTCTTAGAACTTATTTAAGTTCATACAATAACTATACGAGTTTAAACAACTTTTTCTTTGTCACAAAGAAAATTAATCCATAAGTTGACGATACTACACTAATTGTCCCATGTTCACTTTTTACATCATAAATTCGGAATTCAAAATCAAATTGTTGATTTCCTTAACTCTTTTATTGATCGTTGGTTATTTATTAATTTAATAAACTCTCACTTGATCCCCTTAGAGATATATTTTTAACTAACAACTTACACTTATTACAGTGTATCAAATATAGCTTATTTTCAACATGGGATTGTGACTTTTCACCTCCCTATATATTAATTTCTCATTCATCCGAAGTTGATTTTGAGAAATTACATACACTAGATACATCTCGTCTAGTCAAAATACATAATTTAATTCCATAAATTATAAAATGGAATGCACTTAAATTCTTAGTCAAAGTTGGGTCAAAACCCAATTTTCCAAACACATTTAATTTTAGGGTCTATTAGATATAACTCCCTTAGTCTTATAAATAATAGGGGTAGACTCAAACTTAAATTTGCCATTTTGATAAAAACCCATATTTTTCTAAATTACATCAGTACCCTCAATCAAATCCCACACATCCCGTTACTTTACCTTTTGAAATAATATCAAATCCCTCCCTATTTTCCCGTTAAAACACTATCCCCACAAAACCCACTACCAAAATCTGCAAACCTCCCAAAACCAGAAATTTATACGGCGTGGATCGACGATTTTCTGCACTCTGACCAAGCCGCCGTAGGTACGTCGTCGCCGCTCGCTGAATCGCTATCGCGAATCGGTATGTTGATATGTTTTGGCTAAATCGACTATCATGTTTGTATAATTGCAGATCTTTTATAATCGCATACCGAATTCGAGCCCTAAATCAGTGATATTGCAACAATTGATGGGCAGGACATCCACCAGAAGAGGTAACCCATTACTATATTTTTGTTTAACTGCAACGTGATAGTCTTTTTGAGTGTTTTTTTCTCGATACTCTGTATATATTTGCTTATCTTACACACTCAGTAATATGTTGCAGGCGTCGAAATATCAAAAATGAATGACGGCATTATGCTACTATACGCGGGTAAGAAAGTGTTTACAGGCGTCGAAATATCAAAAATGAATGACGGCATTATGCTACTAAACGCGGGTAAGAAAGTGTTTTAAACAGCGTGATGATTGACCATAGTATAATTAATCTCATGGGTTTATTCATGTCATACAGTGTGATTAAATCGGATGTATATGATAGTTGGTTGCTGAAGTCCGATAGTATATTAATACATTAATAGTCGGTTATGTGTTGTAGAAAGCGTGATGTTTGGCCGTAATATAATTAATCTCATGGGTTTATTCATGTCATACAGTGTGATTAAATCGAATGTGTATGATAGTTGGTTGCTGAAGTCCGATAGTATATTAATACATTAATAGTCGGTTCTGTGTTGTAGATAGCGTGATGTTTGGCCGTAGTCTAATTAATCCCATGGTTTTATTCATGTAGTACATGTGTGAATATACTATTGTGTATGTGATAGTTGGTTGACGAAGTCTGATAGTATATTATAATAGTCTGACAGCTTGCTGTATTAATTTGTTGTTACGATGAGATAGTATTTTGTAGAAATTCAGACCGAGTTGTTATGAATTGAGATAGTATGTTAATATAAAGTTGTGTTGTTATGAATTCATAGATTATGTGTATATATATGTGTAGCACTATAACATTATTTTAGATGGAATTGTTAGTGTCTTAACTCCACTGCAGTTTTAGTTATGCATGCTTGTGTAGTTATGTGTATGCTGTGAATTTGTATGCCTATGATATGTTTAATTGCTGTCATATCCGACATGTACTTACCTATGTAACTTTAATAGTATTCACGTGAGGATTTAAACACGTATTATAATCTGTTTGATCATTTACGTAGTCAAATAATCTGTATGTGCATTGTCGTAATGAAGAATGCAACTGTCTGTATCAATATTTGTTGCGTATTTTGTGTTTCTCATAATTACACACTTTTACACGATTTACAGCCGAATCAAACATAATGGCAGAAAAGGAACTAGATCAAGGCAGCTGGACCCGACAATTCCGATCCAGCCTACACTCAACAGTTGACTTCTTCGCAAATGTCAGTCTGCGGAAAGCGCACTACAAATGCCTGAAAAGAACGCCATTCTACCGCCTAATCTTACCGTTTGCCAAGCATGAAATATCCATCTCGCAGGTCAGAGGGACACAAATAGGCACAGTCCTCATATTGAAAACATACAACAAAACAGACAGAGTGTTCAAGATTGGAGGAAAAGAATTACATATCACAGAGGAGGATTGCAATCTGATATTCGGAATCAAATAAGATGAAAAAAAAACATAAATATTCACAGAAGCACCAAAACAGAATTCGGTCTAACCCATCGTAAATTTAGAGACGAAGAAAAAATACGGTTGGGGATGTTGAAGCCTAAGATGATGGAATACATAGACAATAGGGATGACGAGGATGTGGAAGATGTGGTTCGTATAATCATACTCCATGTACTTGCATCCTGTTTTTTTGCAACTTCTGGAGACCAAGTCAGCTGGTGGATGGTACTGCTGTGTGATGAACTCTACAAACTCTGTGATTACTATTGGGAAGGGTACATCGTCGAATTCCTGATGAAATATGTGCAGACAACATAAACATCATTAGTCCGTGGGTGCACAACACTATTGTTGGTATGTCAGCATAATTGTATATACATTAACTCGTAATCAACTTTGCATAATAATATTTTGTTAGTGCACATAATTAACATGCATTTGTACATATGTATGCTCGTATATTCATTTGAAACATAGTGTACATTATATCCATATAGTTTAGTACTGTAACCTTAGTAGTATATTTTTTTTGTTTTAATAGTATATTTATATTGGCTTAGTAGTATATTTATATTGTATTAATAGTATACTTATATTTTCTTAATAGTATGTTAATATCTAACATGCAGTCGATTTCTAACACCAGTTTGTTTCCTCAGTTCTGGATGTGCGGAGGATAAATATCATTGAACCAATCGTTGTTGATGCTTTCCCAAGGTTCCAGAAGTGGAATTTGAAAACACTGGGGACAGCGCTGGAGCATAAAGCCATCAGAGACATCCACAACGATGAAGTGAACGAGTCAGCACTTACTCAAACAGAAGAAGAAACTGCGTTCTTCAATAAGGACTCACCTGCTGTGGAAAGAAGCAGTAAAATGAAAAGAAATTTTAAAAATAAGGATCACAAAAAAGGGAAAACAGATGACACATGCATCAGCTCTGACACAGGCGATAATGCTCAAAATATCAATGTTGATGAAAAATTCATGAAGAAATTACGTGAGAAGTCGTCAGAAAATCGTCGTCTTTCCAAGCTTGCACTTCAGTACGAGACCGAATCCCATATACTGAGAGAGAAGAACAAACATCTGGAATACCTCTTGGCCAAATACACACCAGCCGCAGAAGTGAGGGCTGGAGGATCGGCCCAACCCATAGCCCAAACTACAAAAGCCAAGTTAGCTGCCGAAACATTACGTTGCGCCGCACTCGAAGAACAGCTGACTGTTATGAAACAGTCGTACGAAGACTTAGAAGCAACAACAGCCCTGTTGAAGCTACATGTAAAGGCCCTGACCGCTGACAACAATAGCCGCAAGAAGTCCAAAACAGGGCTTCCAAACTAAAGTGACGTACCTGATACCAAATTGCACGAATCCGCTGGTAAATCAAACACTTCCCTGATGACAGGCTCGACTTCAAAAACTCCCACAGAAGACAGTATGCCATCTTTCCGATTGCTGTCACAAACACAACCTGACCCTAATGAAACAGCAGCAGAGCGCGGTGATCCTTTACCTCTGACGTACGTTGACGAGACCGAGATACAGCTCGTTGATCTCATTACCGATGTAACATTGCTGAAAGACATCAATAAGGAGAATAGTCAGACGATACTCCACCAAAGCGAATTAATTAAGCAGCTGAAGCACACAATATCTAGTACAAAAAAGACTATCAATTGTCCTGTAATTTCAGCTGAACAAATGAATGTATCCTTCGAGATTGATGGTGGGCTCATGGACTCCAACAGCGAAGGCACATACAATCAAGGTCATGAGGGCACAGTGTACAAATCTGCTGACAAATTCATCTTATCGCATGCCAACACAGAACATGCCCAAGGCATCGAAAAAATACTCCCCATATCTGATAGAACACGGTCTAAGCGTCCTGCTGTAACACCAACAACTGTATCCAAGGTTGTAAGGACGAAGTACAGGAAATTCAAAAACTATCGCAACATGTCAGAGAGTAACAGGTCTCTTCTGGACATCACTGTGGAGGCTGCTGCGAACAAGGAATAGTAAGCTTCAACAAAAATACTTATGCCATATTTTGTTTAATACAATATAAGTATTTTGCCCCCCACTAAACATTTTATTTACACTAATTTGCCCACAGCACCAAAGTTTGGACAAGCCCAGATGGCAGAAAATTTGTGTGTGTCAAGGATTTGGTGCAGAGCATTACGCACGGTGAAATCTCCTCACTTGTAAGTCTACAATTATTCATTACTCCTGTTTTTTCTCATATTGCACTTATGCAAAACATAGATATACATTAATGGCAACACTTCTACAGACAATTGACGCATATTGCGAGATCTTAATTATAAGACAATCCATACAAGAGTTCAACAAGACGCTGTATTCTGAGTTGGAGGGGACGAGCTATGTTTTTTCCATGCATGCTACTGGTAAGTGAATAATAGTAGGTATTACATTTGCGAACTCGTGACCTCCTGCAACTTATGTAATCACATTGATTCCGTACAGAGTGCAACGAGAAACCCAAAAAGCAACGACAGGTCCTTCCATCCTCCTGCAAACATAGATGCATATCGCTATCTAGTGTTCCCGCTCCATTCTGATAGGAATCCTAACAAAGTGGCAGACCATTTCACCCTCCTTGTTTTCGATCGGTTGGAAGAGACCTGGAAGTTCTACAACTCGCTGTTGCCAAGGGAGAATATAACCGACAAGTACTTGGTCGATGCACATGATATGGTAAAACTCTTCACCAACCCACCATCTTCAAATAAAAAACATACGTAAATAATAACATTTGTCTTTCTACCATGACAATAGAAAACATCAATGCAAGCTACTGCAAGTAGATACAACATCGACATCAATATCGATTTTGACATTGAAGTCGTTAAGGATTGCCCACAATAAAATAATGGACGCGACTGTGGTGTCCATGTACTCTACTGCATAAAGCAAATATTTCATCAACAACCCATAGACCCAAGCAGCGCAAGTGATGACTTGGCTAATATGCGCAGAGAAATCGTAGAGATTTTCTTGGAATGGGGTAACAAGGAATATGATGCATAGGCCAGTCAACCTTCTGATAATATGATGTCAACTAATTTTCTGTATGCATAGGCTTGTCAAAACTTATTTTTGAATATTATGTGTAATATGATGTTTTCAGTATTAACTTATTCACAATACTTATTTTTGAATTTTATGCAGTTATGAGCACATAATACGTTACATACATGCCAATAGTATATTATGTTGATGATAATAGTACTCAAATATATGTAGTAGTGAATTGTACATCCTATATCACCGAATTGTGTGCACCATTTACAACACTCCAAAAACAAACATGTGTTGAATAACATATTACTTCAATCCATGAGATAATCACTCGAAGATTATCATATGACATTAGTACACAAAAAAAAGTTCATATACCAAATCGAACGTATTATTGAACACCAACTGCTATGATAGTATATTAATGATTTCATTATAGTATATTTAATATGTAATGATAGTACATTACGGTTCTTGTACTGGTATGTAGGTTTCTTAAAAACAATATATCAATATAATAGTACAAACCCATATGTCAAGCTAAAATGATAATAACGTTTACAACAAAACCAACGTATAGTAATTCCAACATGATCAAATTAATACTTAAATCACATCATAACACTTTAATAATACTAATTAAATAGACTCTAGTACATTACTAATCACGTCATAGTAACTTAAACTGCTAATAGTAGTATAATACATTATTCATAATAGTACACTAAATTTATTACAACGTTTAACACTCAACAAATTCTACATTGCCATTACTAAGTAATCATGGCGTTAATCAAGCATATCAATTCTTAAGGGGATTTGGAAAATAACAACCATCGGAATCAGTTGAATTCACTAAGTTTAGGTCCTCGTCGTTATCATCTGGTATGCAATCCACTTATTCATCGGAAAACTGCGCAATGCCTGAATTCACTGCCCCACTTCCACTAGGATCAACGACTCCACCTCGTTCACCCCCAACACGTCTTCCAGCGTCACCAGCAACAACACCTTCGTTATTATTACGAACTCGGGGTGACCCGTTATTCTCGACATACAAACAAAACCAACACATGTTGCAGCCTATTAGATCATACAAAATCATCGTGTGCCTCGAACTACGACAATTGTCACTGTTCGCCACACCACCATCAGCCCCGTCAAGAATTGCCCATGACTCCTCGTACATTGGAATTGCAATATCTCTGAAGTTACACCTCCAGTCTGCTTCTGCAAAAACCCTCTCAGTTTGTATCCACAACCTTCGGTCCATATTGTCTAAAACTTATTTTATTGAGAAAAAGTGTGTTCCGGATATAATAGTATCGTTCCATTGATATGCTTATATAGTCGAAAAAAATAATCGTGAAACGTTATAATCAATATGATGCGTCTCCCGGGTTTACAAACGCATCGCTACGTACACATGCCTTTTCAACTTATGCGGTTTAAATACAGACGACTCATCAGAACGTACGCCTCTTCAGTTATATCCACAAAAAAAACCGTACGAAAAAACGACTATGTAATGTACACTATATTGCTATCGAGCTGTCATTCAACAGTTATATATTATTATACAACTGTGTATAACTAATTATACTGTGCATCGTATTTCTGCAATTTTGTGAAATTATAGAACCACGTGTTAATAGACCCTATCTTTGAATGTTAAATTGATTAACAACGAAAATCTTGTCAAAAACTGACCACACGATATAAAAAAGTCTACAACACAAATTAAATTGAAATATACTACTGAATAGATTTAATTAGACTACTGGTATCATTTTAAATAACTATAAGCATTCTAATAAAATACTAAGCTTGATAATATAAACAACAACCATTAAAAAGTCAATGTTAAACATTCCGTTCGAAAAATCCCATAAAACCAGAAATATTGTACGCAAACAAAAAATAAAATTATTTTTAACATAATCCATCAACCTTGAAAAACTACTGGAAAAAAATTAATTATAACAGTCACTTCCTACAAGTCTTCTTGTTATGATTTCCTTGAGCTTTGCAACGACTGCAAGTCATTTTTCGGGGGACACACTCACCCTGCGATGGAATCCTTTTCCTCTTTGGGCGACCACGTGTCGGTTTAACTTCAGGAGGTCCAATTACAGCAACATGAAGATCTGACACTTGTCTCACAAAGGGTATAATTGATCCCGAATAACTCTCCTTAAATGTTGATCTATGGTACCATCTATCAATATAATCATACGCAACAAGCCCACAACGAAGTTCAACAAAGATAACAGTAGTAGCATGTGCGCATGGAAACCCATTGATATGCCACAGCCTACAAGAGCATGTCCTTTCTCCAAGATCAACAACAGCATTTGGCGACGAAAAAACTTCGAATACATGCATAGACGATCTTTTGCATATCCATGAACGTCCCTTGTCAACAGCCTCCTCCAATCTCTTCTCAGTCTTCTCACACAACACAGTCGTCTATCTATTGCCATCACATAGCCTTTTACACATTTGCGTCATTAACAACCTTATGCCATCAATCAGACTAGTTATCGTCAAGTGACGTTGCTTCTTTATTTGATGATTCCACGACTCGCATCCATTAGAAGTCATTTGTCCGTACCTATGACCCTCGCAGTAAACGTTGGACCACTTCTCTTTTGGAAGATCATCTAAGAAATTTCAAACTTTCGTCCCACCAGTAGTCTTCAGCTTGTCAATACATCGATCAAATTCTTCCTTAGTTGTCGCATAAGCACACGCCGCAAATTGTTGCAACACCGTCTCACGAAAGCCAGCTGGAACACCCCTGAACCTGTATTTCAAATTTTTCTGCAAATGTTTGTAACAATATGTGTGCAAACAGTCAGGAAAAATGTTGCTAACACCCTCGATGATACCGTGGTTTCGATCCGAAACGAAATTGAGCGTCCTATCATTTCCAATAGCATCCCTAAAATGACTCAAAAACCAAGCCCAATTCGAATCATTCTCCTCACTTACAATTACAAATGCAATAGGGAACATACCTGCACATACGAAACTAAACCAAAATCACTACAACATTTTTTTAACTGTTTTGTGAATCAACTGTGCAGATTACTACATAACTCAATTGTACTATCATATGACATTTCATAAACTATGGTATAACTGTTAAGATACTATTAAACACAAATGCAGTAAGATCATTACCTTCATCAGCATCTTTAGCCACAACATCTTTAGCCACTGCACTAATCAACACCCCATTGTATCTACCTTTCAAAAATGTGCCGTCGAGCATGACAACAGGACGACAAAACTTGAATCCATCCAAACACGATGCAAATGCAAAAAAACACCGTCGGAAAATCTGCTTCTCCACCTCAACATCAAGATGAAAGATACTACCATGATTTGTCTTCCCCGCTTCATCAAAATAAGATGGAATGTAGGAATATGAAGAAGTCTCGTCCCCAAAGATCCTTCTTCTTCCCGCATCGATAGCCCTCCACGCAACCCAATAGCTTATGTCAACACCAAATTTATCCTTCACTTGACTCTGAATTTCTCCTGGGGTTATAGCCGGCATTGCACGAATATCATTTTCAATCAGGTCAATGACGACAACTGAATTCAATCTTCTCTTACTAGTTGTTCCAAAAAACATTCCACATTGATGATGTTTGTTGTACGACCGAATATAACAGTAATCATTTGATTTATCCACCGATGCATATATCCTCCACGAACATTGGCTAGCATTTTTGAAACGACACTCCGCTGTAACTCTCGTTGTCTCATTCTTAACATACGAGAATTCAAATCCCATCTCAATAGAGTATTTGATAAGCGATTTCCTGAACTCACGAACACCGCCTTCAAAAACCTGACCGACATCCTTAATCAAATATGCCCAATCCGCACTCAGCAATCTTCTACCTTTCACATTATCCGCCACTCTCTCTACATTGCGTTCATTAACAACCACACCTTCATCATACAACATCAATGGGAAGCCACCAACCTCTGCACATAATACATTCGGTCCAAGCAAATCTACTGGTTTTCCAACAATGTTAACATCAACACAATCCAACGAGAGATCTGATAACATTTCAAACATCGACGTCATGTCCTCATCGTTAGCCATGATACATTCACCAATGCCTTCCAGCCTATATGTGATGCTTATATCCCATCCATCGAGTTGTGGCCACTTTGAAATAACAAATGCAACCAATGAACCACGAGAAAACCCATTCGAACACCTCTTTATAGCAACCAACCCACCAAACCTCAACAAAATCCGTACGAAATTCGCCATCGAAAAAACCTAAAATCATGGAACGAACTTAAAAATTGAGAATACTAAAATTTGATTAAATAGACTGCAAATACATCTGAATGACAATGAATTAATATGATCAAAAATAAACTTAAGCTGCATAATCCATACACTCAATTAAAAAAGACTACGAAATATATTTTAATGTACTACCGATCACACTAAAATCGACTGTTGTAGACAAATAAACCAACTATCAATCGGGATCAAACTCATCAACTCGACCACACCATACATTTATTTCGATTATTACATAAACCAACTACGACACTCATATAAAACAACTCTGGTCCGACTGCGTGAACAATCTTCTTCTAACTCTCTAAATCCTAATCCAAACAAGCATCATCAGCCAAAATAACGATGTATATGTGACGACGTAATTTTGTTTAAAAACGTTCTACTTAATAGAATCAAGTATCAAACAGAAATCTTATTTGGATCTAACCACCATACACGACAACCCTGCACATACAACGGAAATAAAAACGAAAACAATCACATTCATACCTGCTTAACGACGGACAACAATGAACGCTCAAATCCGAACCTATTTCCACGCCGGTGAAAAAATCTTCAAAGCCGATGGAAAATGATGAAACGCTGGAGAAAATCTTCAAAACCGATTGTACACGATTTGATAGAAACCACCAATATACTCACGTAATTTTATTCCGTGATTTTAGGCAACGTATCAGCAATCTCATATCACGTAGTTAAGGAAATAAATGCCGTTCAAAATAAAACAGGGGTATTAAAGGGAAATTATATAATATATTTTGCCAAGTTGGCAAATTTGGGTTTATCTCAAAAAGGGAAAAAATAATTGGATCTACCTCATTAGAAAATATGAATGAGGGGGTTATCCCTAATAAACCCTTAATTTTAAAGATTGTACATTTATTTGCTTCATTTGCATTAAGAATGGCTATATTGTACACTACTGCACTTTACAGTACTTCACATATTCAATAATATGTACTTAAATATTTTTAAGTCCTTTGAACTTGTTTAACTTAAGTACTTTTACCTTAGTCAAAACATCCCCACGTTGCTATGGTTCAAGAACTTTATGGGTAAAATTTTGCAGAACCTGGTGAGCCATATATCCCCAACAAATTCTAGTTTCTTACTCAAGAATTTATCAATATGACTTTGTCACTCTTTAAGAATTCGAGTATTTTATCTTGTAATACTATTCAATTGTGCTAAATCTGAAACTTTACTTTCATAAGTACAAAACTCGTCAAACGAAGATCTATATCATCCACCTTAATTAATTTGAATAACATTTTTTATTCATATGCCATGATCATTCTCATTTAAATGCTTCTAAGGCTTCATCTGTGTTACTTCACAAAGGTACATAATTAACTTTTGGTTTAGCCACCAAAAAATGTAACAAATATTTTTTTCCCGTAAGTTGTACAATCTTTGAATTACCAATATGATTTAATTTCAAACACATTGTTTTTATTTCCTTTCGATGGAATACATGTACAATAAGAAACTTCTCAAGATACGTAAATCAAGAAAGTTCTTATCGAATTGTGGTCATTTGTACACAATTCAAGTATAGAATTTAGAGACTTACATTGTCATCCACATTGTTCACAATAAAGAACTATTTATGAGAAATATTCAGCCAATTACAACGATGAAATTGTCCGAAGCAATCTCTCAAGCATAGCTCGTTTGACATTTTCCTTACCAAAAAAAATACTTGTTGTTTCACCACCATAAAATCCACTCTTCAACATTAATCATATAAACTTATGTCTTGTGATCAGAATATCCAAAAATCAAGACGATCCAACGGTTCGATCATCTTGGATGGTCTGTTGGATAACAACTGCTCAAACATTCCTCAAGAATTAAACTTCTTGAATTTCAATTTTATATCAATTTCAAATAATACATGCCTCTAAGTGCTCACACAAATAATTTATCATATTTAAAATCACATCAACTCGATTGTGAATATACTAAACATCAAATTTAAGCACAATATATTCATTAACAACATGAATTATATAGTTATATAACACCACATTCGGAATTAAACTAATCATGAATTTATAAGAATATAAATATGCACGTAATCATAATTACTCAATTTCAAATATTCACATACATAGTACTTCATCATTCCCTTAATAGTTGTCACTTTTGTTAGTTGCACACATATTAAGAAATCCATTAAATTTGCATGGAGAGTAACAAAAAGTATAACAAATCACTACAATACCCATGCCATGAATGGACTTTTAACTAGTTATATTTCAATTAATTATGAGTGAGAAAGGGCAAAATTGAGAACATTTCATTAGCGATTCATTGGAATACTGAAATGGCAAATAATTTGAAATATAAAAAAATGGCAAATGTGACAACTATTTAGGGAAGGAGGAAGTATATTTTATGAATGTAACATAGTTACATGTACTTATGAATTTCGTAATTAACATAAAATAATTAATGCTTTCATAAATTAAAGAACAACATTATATTTAATTCGTACTCTCGACTAAACATAATTATTCTTGCTCAAAATTTATTAATCATCTTAGCATAAATATTCATATAATTTATACATGTTACATACTTTAAGGCATTTAGTAATCAACATATATAGAATTATTAATTCTCCACATGAAAGAATAATTAATTCTAATTCGATAATGCATACTAACGTCATAATGACTAAGCATAATTTTTATGCTTCAAGAGTAACATTCATAACCATAGTAAAACTATTCATATAATTGGCATATTTAACATAAATATCTATTAAATCATATCAATGTGCATCATGTTCTCATTAAATTATCAATGTCAATTATAACATATAGTACGATCTTATGGTGCCATAATTCTACCATGCAATATAATCATGTTCATATTTCATACAATATGATATTATTCTATAACATACTGCTTAATTGCATGAGTTAAAATTTATAAATGAAAAGGCGTACCCGAACGAATTATAAATTTGTTGTTTCAAACATTTGGGACAAATTTGAAATTCTCGCGTAGGGAATGCATCGGCACTTTTGGTAGCACGGACAAACTTAATCGTATATTTCACATCCAAATGTCCGATTTTGTTGATTCAATAAATAGCCAACACAATTTCCTACAACTTTCGTCTTTCACTTTTTGCGGGATTCAAACTGGATCATGATCAAAGTAAGCCTCGAAGTTGAAGTATGTGTGCTGTGAAAAAATGCACCTGCAATGGAACCATGAAAATATTCAATAATATTCATGAATATAAATAATATAAAACCTCATTATATGTATGGTATGATTCCATCATTATTCTTGGATTTAATCTTCTTTCACCAAAATTTCGTGCATTGAGTTACATTAGTCACGAACGGTTGCATTTTACATGAAAAGGTGCATTAGCAGTTCTGGCACCCTTTCGTATTTTCATCATAAATCATAGAAGATTTAACATGTTATGAGAAGCCAACACGATTTTCAGCAACTTTTGTGAAACGCTAATTTTCCATATTCTAACTTAATCATCTGCGAAAATGGTCTGGAACGGCAGGTATGTGTGATGTCTGAAAATGAATCATTTCTCCAATTTGATTTTCTAACTTCCCGGATTTTGGAGATAAATCTTCTCCATTTCAGTTGTAACAGCCCGCATTTTCATAAGCATTTATTATATTGAACATATAGTAAATACGAATATACGTGCATTTCATGAATCGAGTAGCAATTTATACGTTCTCAATGTGTTTATGTGATTTAGATACATTATAGTAGTTTTAGAAGTAGACATTATTATTAATTGAGTAGTTGATTCTAATTATGTGATTTAATGAATTATGTGCTTTAGTCCATGGATTTTAATGATGTGCTTTAATTGATAATTAATCTAGGATTGAGATGATGTGAAATTAGTTTTCGTTATAGTTTAATTGGTATCCTATGGAATTTATATGAATTATATGTTTTAGTGTGTGTGTATTGGCCGTGTGTTGTGGGAAGGTGAATTACTCCCTAAGTTTATTAATTACAAAGGACTTCCCTCTTCTCTTCTATATTCCTAAGATGCCCCCAAGGTATGTTCTCCCAAATTTCCAATAAAACCCCAATGTCTTTTATATTGCAAATAAGGACCTCATCTCCCCTATAAATAAACCCCTCCTCTTCACATTCTCTTCACACCAAAACATCAGCCAAAAGGCCCTCTGCTCTCCCTCTCCTCTCCCTCTCCATCGAGCAAAAACAGCCCCAAAGAAGAATTCTCTTCTTCAATTCTATCACCCCATCAAAGCCCCTCTCTTCAATTCCTCTCCAAGAGAAACTCCCTCCTCTTCAATTCTGCTAAAAATCTTCAAGAAACAGCCCCTTCACATCCTTCAAACTCAGCCCCAAAGCCATCCAAGAACATCCAAGTCAAACCCGCCGAAAATCCACCGAGCCTTTGATTTCCTTACTCCTTCATCTTCGATTTCTTGCTCTTGGGTAAGGACCTTGGTCTTTACTGAAATAATAACTTAATTAATATAAATTATATGGGTTTTAATGAATTTTATGTTTGAGGTTTTAATTTGGGCTTTAGAAGATAAAGTTCTTGATGAACACTACTTGAATTTCAGTTTCGTAGCTTCTGATTGTATTGCATGTCTCATCGGGTAATACTTTTGATAAAATTATGAAATTTGGTGGTAGTCTAGATATTTTGGTTGGCTTCATATTGATATAAATTATGCATAAATCGGATTTATACTGAGTAAGTTATGAATCGTTTTCTGAATCTGCACAGTTTTGGAGTCATCCACGAATTATGTGTTATATAGCGTTTTATACTAATCTTATGGAGTTGATTCCACCTGAATATGATTATTAACTTATGAAACTGACTTCCCACAAAATTTGGTAGTGTTTAAGTAAAGGTATAAATTAATTGGTATTTTTAAAGTTAGTGGATCTGTTCAGAATTTCTGCTTATGTTACTGCACTAAATTGATTATATCTCTTACATAGATAAGTTTCTTCATAAACTGTTCTAACCCTATAAACTAGACTTAGATATGGACATGTGTTCCAAATTTCATCATCTTTGAATCTACGGTTTAGGAGATATGAATTTCTGAAGTTGTAGTGCCTAAACTGCCAGATCTGTTTTGCTCAAAGATGTAGATATAGATCACTAATGAATTTTCAGGTTTTCAGTCTCGGAGTTTACTGCATGTTTCATAGATGCCCTGTTTTCTAAAAATCATGAAATTTCATGGGTAACTAGATCTTTCTGTTCTCTTTAATTTGATATATTTTAATCATCAAACGGATTTCAGATGATTAAGATATGAATTATTCACGAAACCTGTACATTTTTTGAGTCAGCTGAGGATTTGCTTTTAAAATCAATGTTTTCTTAGTTTGATTTCCTTGATTCCACTTGGAATATATTTATAACCTATAAAACCAGTTTTCTGCAAAGTTTTACAGTGTTTCAACAAAAGGGTGATTTATTGGGTATTTTTAAAGTGGCTGATTCTGTTTCTGAAAGTGTGACCATACTACTGTACTGTTTTAGTTATTTCTCTGAGGCTACTGCTTTTCTTGGCAAACTGTTTTAAATGAGTCTTTTACACTGATATAGGAGTATTTTGTTATAGTTTCAGAATTTTTGAAGTTATGGTCTAAGAGATATGTATTTCCAAAGTTAAGGTGTCAAAACTGTCCGATTTTCCTAAAAACGAATTTCTTGGAATTAAAGGGTCATTTGTGAGCATTATTTAAACTCTTGAAGACATGACTTAATATGGTAATGAATATAGATTATGATGTTACATCTAGAGAACCATTATTAGAGTAGTTATAAGTAAGATACAAAGACTAGTATATATTTAGACCTATAAGTTGTTCTTGAAACTTTCTATGTTCTAGTACTTATACTAGATTTGATTTTCTATAGTCCTTTGAATAGGTATTATGTGAAATATTGAATTTCATGATGATTATTTGAATAATGTGTCTTACTCGTATGAGGTATAAGTATGTATATATATAAGTATATGTATATGTATATCGATAGTTTAGACCTATGATGTTATAGGCGTACTCCCTCCGGGTTGAGGAAACTTATAGCCCATAGTTATAAATTAGAGTATATACGTATATGTATAAGTATATATATACGTATAAGTACCTACGTGTATATACGTGTAAAAGTATATGTGTCTTTATTACTAATGTTTGATCTATATGTGCTTACTATTGTTCCGGAATTTGCTTCCGAATTGTATGGTTTGATTATCAAGTTATGTGATTTAACTCCTTCGAATTATGTGAATGACATACTTGAAATTATTACTCTTTATTTGAATGGTGTATTAAGATCTTCAAATTACGTGCATTCCTCGAGTCATTAAATGGTTGCATGGTCTAGTATAGAAGAGTCAAAACGGTAACGTTGCTCCGATGAATAGACATGGGATACGGCGGGCCGGTATCCCAAAACGACAAGTTACTATAGAATGCAGTGTGGGTAGCTCTCACCAAAGACCGGGCTCAGTATAAAAACGTCTATTGTCGATGCTTACGTTAGGGTTTTGATAGGGAATCCCGTCATACGCATCTACGCATAAAAATGATTTTCGAAGAAAAATGATTTTCTTTTAAAAGAAATTTCGTTTTGTTTAAAAAAAGGGGAACTTCGTTCAAAGAGACTTTATGCCTAAATTGAATTCCCAAGTAAATTATGAATTAATTTACATGAATTATTCCCAGAATGATTTTCAAGTAGTTTTCGAAACAAAACCATACTTTTGTTACAATGCTCTCGATTTCAAGAAATATATGTTATGTGCTTATATGTGTAATTATATGCTTGAATATGTGTGACGTGTTTGTAGAGATAACATAATTAGTTGGAAAGGACATAGACGAATACTTTAGGACTCCCATAGGTCGTGAGTGATACGATGAGAGAGGCGTGAGTTCGTCAGACTAAGACTAATGTCCTTACTGAGCCAGTGTTTGGGCTCATGCTTTTATGCAAATTATCTTTTTAGGTTCTCCAAGCTATTTAGGAGGCCGGTGGAGTGGAGTTCGAGGAATCACGAGCTTTGGTGCCTAGATTATTTTACTCAGATTTTATACGCAATGTTTTATCGAAAAACTAATCAACATAGTATGATTTTATTTTTGTACTCTGATTTGGGAACTCAGTCTATTAAACGGGGTTATATTAAATAAAGTTTATTTCCTTCCGCTGTCTTACGAATGTTTTCTAAACCCCGATGATGTTTTGTGTGGATTATTCCGCCACCTCGAGATTTCCTTCAAAATCCCTTTCATGTTATGGTACACTCTCTATGAAAAATATTATTTTCCGATTGTGGGTTAGATTTGAAGTAAAGGGAAATGGTTCTAAAATTTTAAAGTGGTTTTTCTCAAAGTTCAAATTTGTTCCAAAAGGTTTTTAATAAAGTCTGTGTTTTCTAAAATTTCTTTTAAATCATTGAGGGTGCTACATCAGTGGTTTGCAATTTTGAAATTACTAAATATTGTCTTACGATTGTTATATATGTGAGGGTATATTTCGAAATCCAGTTTGGACAAACTTTTATGAATGGAAAAAAAAAGTTGAGGCAAGACTTTTGATTCTTTCTCCGTAAGAAAATATTGGTATGTATTCGTGCTCACGGTTCTAATCAATTGTCCCCAAGATACAATGACTTGTGGGTATTCGAGTTTCCATCACAACAAGGCTCGAAGTACAGTCAAACAAAACAAGAGATTTGGACTTTTTAGACACGAAGAAATGGACTTGATGATTGCAACAATACGCAATGAGATGCTTCAATGAGAAATATATTCTATCATGAATTAAATTCCATGTGAATGAATGAATCAAATGGTGGATTTTTTAATCTATTTATAGATCTTCAAAGGTTATGACCACAAGTCACAACTCTTAGGAAAATGAGCACTTGAAAAGGTACCACACATTTTCACAATTTACACGTATTTCTAAAAGGGTGTTTTAACAACTCCATATTTTTCGAAGGTGACTATTCACCTCTTCAGTTTCCATTTATTGTTTGAAGTCATTTTATTAATTTTTCATTCATCAAAAATAATTTTGAGAAACGAAATTAATCAACTCAAAATTTCCAACACAATGAAGGTGTTAAGATAATTCATTAGGTTGGATGGGATGTGGTCTGTAAACCTAAAGATGAGGGAGGATTGCGCATTCACCCACTCTAAGAAGTGCATGACAGTTTGAAAGGGAAACTTGCTTGAGAAATCTTATAAGGTAAATCCATGTGGGCTAGATTCTCAAGATCAAAGTATGGCGAGTCTATTGGTGATCAGAGTATGTGCATGGATTTGGGGTTGTGGAAAAAAAAAATTCCGCATCTTGTAGTTCTTAAGGGTCTTAGCCGATGGATTGTTGTGAATGGTATAGTTGATTGTTGACACGATAATTGGTGTGGTATTGTATTGAATCCTTCTAAATCTCTGATGATGTACGAAGCATGTGCGAATCGACAACATATTACTCAATTTTTGTCCGTTAACCAGCTACAACTTTTTAATCTCATTCATATTGATCAAGTTATCAGTTGGTTATTTCTAAGAGTGAAAATGGTAAATTTGAAACCTCTTTATACTGGGAAAATCGTCGAGTACCAAACCCTAAACCTCCATGGGCTCCGATCATATGGAATAATTGTATATAGTTCAATGTTTGTGTACTCATGTGGAGAGCTATAAATAATATTGTTCATTTGATCTGAATTTCCGAAGAAAATAGCTTAATTTCCCATATCTAAAAGAGGTGTCTTTGCAGTACCTTCTGGTGTCCTCGGAATTTTCTCAAAGTTTTCGGAGTTATTTAGGGGATATCCTCCATGTTTCCGAGAGTTTCGTATCCTTCCACCATCTATTCAATACGTACACTTTGGGCTCTCCGACAACCGAATAACTTAGTCTAATCTCTACTGGCATTATTTTCTTTGTTTGTTGGGAAATATGAAAGACTAGGTGCAAAAAGTTGTATGAAGAAGAATGGTTAGCGTACAAATCTTCAAAAAAGCTCATTATTATATTTTTTTCGTTCCTTACCCTCCAAAGATACAAAGCATGTGTCGGTGTAGAGTACGATTATTATCCAATGATTGGGTGTGCAGATTCAACAACCTATTATTTCTTTTGAAAGCTTGGTTCGTTGACCAATGACTCATAACTTTAAGATTAACATAGTTGGAGCTACAAAATGGTTCTTTTATTCTGTTGGTGGTGTCTTAAGAGATCCAAGGAATGGTTATGACAGTTTTTTTCCAATTTTTATGGTACTAACAACATCTTCCATGCTGAAGCTCGTGCTTTTCTTGAAGGGATATTACTATGCAAGGCTATGGGATGTTAACCGATAGACATACTGTGAATTGGAAAATCATTTATCTTCTTCGTCAAATCAATCATGAAAAACAACCTAGATGGTCCAACCATCACTTTCATCGAGATCATAAAGTGCGGCAGATCAACTTGCGAAAGATGGGTTGAAACACCAGCAATCTCAAGATTTTAATCCGCATACTTTCCATAGCAAAATTAATCATTTGTTGTACTTCGATAGAATCGAATTGTGTAATTTCCATAGAAAGTAGATTTAGGGGTACTCTTTCCTTGTTTGGCAATCAAGATTTTAACGAGGCCCCATTGTAGTTCTTTTCAATCACTAAAGCTATTTTTCTTGCCAAAAAAAAAAGTAAAATCATTGAACTACAAAAAAAAATTAGGACTGACAATCGGGCTATGTGAGCCGAGCTTGGGTTGACTCAAGCTGAGATATCACCAAGCCTTATTACTATATGCTCAAACTCAAATATCATCGGTCTTCATGGTTATAGGATCAAACTCGGCTGATGTATTTATTCGGGTCTCGGATTTATATGGGGCTTATATCGAGCCATATAAACATTATAACTTTACAACTTAGTAGCTAAACGTCTTCAAGAAAAATAAAATTTTGCAGCCGAGAGAAAAATCAAAAATATTCATGAAGAACTAAATAAGATAAAAAATCATAGTTTGTTTCATAAATTAGAATATTCATTTGATTACTATTTGACTAGTTGCCACCGCCACCACTTAATTTTTTTTTTTTAACTTTTTCTGTTTTTTTTTTCTCAAAATAAAATAATTATATACGATTGAAAGTGGTAACTTTTATGTGGAGCCATATCATTAAAATAATAAATATATGTAGTATATTTAATTATTACTTTAACCGGCGCGGACTTAGATCGAGTTGAGCCATAGTAGGTTTAAACTCGACTCATAAATGAATTGGTTTTAATAAAATAGCTCTTACTTATGCCGATTCACTAAAAATTAGGTTCAACTCAAATATAATTTGGCTGAGTCTTTGGGTTCTGACTAGCCCTGGCTCAATTGGTTGGTCATAGTTTCTATGTTGTTTACACATATAAATATAAATAATTACTTGTTTTAATAGATTGTTAGCAAAAATAGATTAAATATTGTGTATAAAAAATTTTATGATGAATATTAATATAAATAAACTACAAAAAGTAAAAAAAAAAAAAAAACTAAAATTAAATGAATAAGTAATATATTTTGATTATATATATATATATATATATATATATATATATATATATATATATATATATATATATATATATATATATTATGAACATTACATAAACCTAAGAAATTGATCAATTTATTCACACACATGAGGAAAGATTTAGGAAATGTATCATAATTTCTTGGTGTTGAAGCTTTGTTGGACTATTAGACTTTTCTTTTATATGCATGAAGCAAAGCAACTTATATAAATGTGATAATTTTTCCAACCTCCACTTTATACAAATACCGTTAGTGGAAATCGTTATGTTCTGTTATATATAACCCCTAAAGTTCTCTTTCTTTTTTTTTTTTTTTTTAAATATATGAAATTAGTTTGTATAAATAGGTGGGTGATTTGTTTGGTGCAGCGGAAAACGTGGAGGTGAATCTGAATCAATGTAATTATTTTGTACGTGAACATACATTATTGAATCCATTGAGGGCTAATTAATAATATTAACAAGAATGGCATCTATGTCTGAGTTTGAGTTTGACCCCCCTCTCTCTCTTTCTCTCTCCTTCTCTCTCTCTCTAGCTCACAATTCCAATCCAAATCAAATAAAGAGATTTTCATATTCCTGGAGAGATTGACTAGGGAACGGGGAGGGAGACTCGCATTCATTCTATAAAATATTATATAATTAGAAAAAATCAATTATCCTTTTTTTCATTTCATAATTAATATTTTGCCAAAACTAGGATCAGGGGTTTGCTTCTTCATCTTTGGCCTTTTGCCTTTCAGGCCTAAAAACTCTGTACGTAATGTTTTTCCCTCAATTTTCAATTTGATCAATGGCCTTTGAATTTTTTTTTACACGTTTCCTTCATTTCAATTAATATTAATGATAATGTTTATATTTGTTTGTTTTGTGTTTGTTAATAATTGGCAGATGAAAGGCTAACAAGAAATCGTTTGTATGCATGTGTGGGTGGAGGAATATTATGGACATCTCTGTTTGTTAAGCAAAACAAAGATGCCATTAACCGTGAATTCGCCCACCCTACCTACCCACAACCACCTCGACAAGCCACGGATTGGTGGTTCCGATGACCCTCCACCGCGCTTGTATCAACTATGGAAAGGAAGAAATGTACGTTTTATGTTTAATAATTACCATTCGTCGTTAAATAAAAATAATAATACTCCGAGATTAATGAATCGAAGCATGCAAAACTTAAGTTAAATTGCATTTGCAGAAATTCATGTTTGGTGGGAGATTGATATTTGGTCCAGACTACAAGTCTCTGTTCCTCACAATGTCACTAATCCTGGCTCCACTAATCTTGTTTTGGACGTTTGTTGCTAAGGGCCTTATCGTTTCGTTTCCCCCTCGATGGGGCCTTTTTATCATCTCTCTCTCTTTTATTTTCACTGCATATGTGAGTTCTCTTCTTTTTTTATATAATTATAAATATATCTCACTTATGTTTCATGCATATATGTAGTTACTTATTTGAATCGTGATGAATGAATGCAGATAATGATTCTTCTGTTTATGACTTCTGGAAGAGATCCCGGTATTATACCCAGAAATACTCAACCACCTGAAAATGAAGATTATGATTCTTCCAACTTATCGACAGAATGGGGAACCGGCAGTCAAAATAGTTCTTCTATTATACCACTCACTAAGAATATAATGATCAATGGTATATTTGTGAAGGTCAAATATTGTCAAACATGCATGTTATATCGCCCTCCACGGTGCTCACACTGCTCCATATGTAATAACTGTGTCGAACGTTTTGACCACCATTGCCCATGGGTCGGCCAATGCATTGGAAAGGTTACTCCATATCCATTCCCTTTCTCTAGATATATTTATTTTTGCTATATTTAAAATTTTTGAGCTAAATATATGACCGCGAGTTTATGGCTCTATAACAGAGGAATTACATGTACTTTTTCATGTTCGTGTCCTCTACGACACTCCTATGCGTGTTTGTTCTAGCTTCGTGCTCGATAAACATCAACAGGATAATGAATGAGAACAATTGTAGCATTTGGATGGCTATCCAAGAGTCACCTGCTTCTGGATTTCTCATCATGTATACATTTGTTGTCGGTTGGTTTGTTGGTGGCCTCACTGCATTTCACTTGTACTTAATTGCCACAAACCAGGTATTTATGTGTGTGTGTGTGTGTGTGTGTGTCTATATATATATATATATATATATATATATATATATATATATATATATATATATATATATATATATATATATTCTTTTCACTTTTTTTTCGGTTGCTATTTTTGTTGTTGATGCATTTGTCCAATTTTGATTTTTATTGATGTACAGACAACGTATGAAAATTTCCGGTATCAATATGACCAAAAGTTGAATCCTTATAACCTCGGATGTTGTGGAAATTTTAAGGAAGTGTTTTGCGCAAAGATACCGAATTCGCGGAATAACTTTAGGGAGAAAAAGAGTAAAGAAAATTCATCGGCAGGGTTTAATGTGTCACCTTACTTGGGTCGGACAATAAGCGCCGAGACGACGTCAAAGAGTGTAGAGATGGAAAAAAGGCAGAGTGTTGATGCAGATGAAATTGAGGTTGTTATAAGTAACCATCATGTTGAAAGTTTATCGAGACAAGATGATTTGGAAGAAAGACAAGAGATGCGTGTTTGAAACTAAGGATAAAGATCGATCATCAATTAATTGTGTACGTTTTGCAGTATGTAGATTATCTTTCTTGGAGATAATTAGCAGGTGCTGACTTAATTGCATGCAATATTCATGCACATGTTTTAAAATCAAAAGTACTTACTGGTGAAGAGGAAATATATGTGTTATTCTATCTCGGCCAAGTGATGGTACCAAAATCTACGTTCCTATAAATCTTGATTTGTTGTATAGCCTTAGAGCATAAGCTTTTCCTAATATTTTTCATATTAATAGAGGTTTTCTTAGCAATAAGTAAAACGATATATCTGTTTTTGTATGTAAAGTTAGAAAGTTAGCAGAACTTAGTTAATTATTGTTTTTAAAAAAAGATATATTTTATGTAGTTATTGTTGTTTTGTTTAGAGCAACGCATCCTCATCAACAGTTTCGAAACTGTGTGGGTGATATGAATAGATTTGTAGGGAGTTTAGTCTTTAATGTATATGTATTATGACTTGTGAGTTTTGGTATATATGTTCTGTTAGAAATTTATCTATAAACATATAAGAATCCCAAAAACTAACATACCAAACGAGAATTGTACAGAAATGTAAACATGGAAACGTAATCATTGAATCTCCACTGGTTTTGGGGTGGGCCTTTCAGAGAATCCGCAATTCTATGGGTTAGGACCATAATATTAATCCAATATCTACTAGTCCAATCTGCATAACTTTATTTGACCATATTTAATTGGATTAAGTATACGTTACATAACGATACACATTTAAATCACATCTGCAACATGTTAATTTTCTATTAGCGCCATTTACTTATGATTGTTCCTCTCTTGGCAAGTGCACTTTGTGTTAGTGCATCCCGTTAATATGATTTTCATTTTGAAAAGAAGGGGAAATTTGCTAAACACCCTCCAAGTATAATGTTTTTATTTGTATCAGGACAGTCGCAATTCTCCATTTTGCTGATAGTCCTCTAATATTGTACAAACGAATTTGCCCGATCTTTCTCAACATCAAAAATGAATTTACCCCGAACCATTTTCCTCTCTTCTCTCTTTCCCTCTATGTTTTCTGTGCGTATTGCTCCTCGAGTTCTCGATCTTCTGTCACCAAATTTGATCACTGATGCTCTCTCATCCACCCCTCACTCGCTACCATAACCGCCTGCTTCGATCTGCTCCATCCCACTCCATGCCGCTACACACAATCATACACACACGCACCCATCGGGTGCACACAGGCGTGCGCGCGCGCACACACACACACTGCCACATACATTGGCTCACCCGCACACAATGTGCCTGACTAGCAGTATGAGAAGTAATCTCCATTTAATGAGTTGATTGAGAAATTGGTGGGAATGGGTTACATGAGTACTGACATATCGTTGGCATGATTTAAAGGATAGAGGAGAATGGTTTGATTGAAATTATGTGCTTGAAGTAATGTTTGATAGTAGCACGAATTGATTTGATTCTGTCCAATCTGAATCCTTATTCTTATTATTGGTCTTAGGGGTGTGCACGGGTCGGTTCGGCTCGGTTTAGCCAAAAACCGAACCGAACCGAATATATCGGTTTTTGTAAAATTAAAAACCGTGTATGTCGGTTTTTTATTGGTTCGGTTTCGGTTCGGTTTCGGTTTTTTTCGGTTCGGTTTCGGTTATTTTTCGGTTCAAGAGTAACTATACATTCAAGTTGTACAAACAAAAGAATACAATTACAATTACTTTCACAACTTACTAATGCAATGAAAATATAAAATCTTTAATTTCATAGGACTTAACGTAATTTAGATGATGTATTATGCTTCATTTTTTTTTTCCTACTTTCATCTACCACATTATTAAAACCATGAACTCAAGTAAATTTTTAATTACTAAATAAATAAAATACAATGCCTCAATTATTTATGAACAAATGCTTAGAATGAGACAAGTAATTGAAAGATAGAAAATAAATATTAGGGTAAAATAATACATATATTATATAAAATGAAGTCATTTTATAGTTTCGGTTCGGTTCGGTTTTTCGGTTCGGTTATTTACCTTTCCACCATACCGAACCGAATAATTCGGTATTTCAAAAATAAAAAACCGTACATGCGGTTTGCTATTCGGTACGGTTTAAAACGGTTCGGTTTTTCGGTTTTTTTTGCTCACCCCTAATTGGTCTAATAAAAGATAGGACACACAACTCAGTGAAAGACAATATAATTTTGGACAGATGTTTGTTTTTTAAAGTACTCTTATCCATGAATGTAATTACTAATTAGGCTCTTTCAACGGCTATATGTTCACGTATCTTTAAGTGAACTCTCTTCTAAAACTGCTTGAAATGCATGTTTGTATGCTAAATTTATGGTCATGAGTGTAAATAAGTTATCCAAATAAGCTCTCTATTCAGTTCTTTTTAACTATGGTCGCTGACTAAGTTTGGTTACTAAGCCATTAATTAAGATCTCTAAACAATTCTATAACTAAACAATTTATTTACTTTCTGAACAACTATATAGGAGGGCCTAAATATCTTTTCATCAATAAAAAATAAAACTGCGTTCACCCCTAAATTCATCATTTGTAATAGCCCTACCAGTTTTTATTCCAATAATACCCCTCACATAAATAAATTAACATTAATCATTATTTTGACTGCATTGATTATTTTTGAATTGTTTTATATTTTTTGTATTTTTCTAATATCTCAAAAAACAGTTCCTCAATCTTTTTTTTTCTCGATAAGTTTACTACATCGAATATGATTGTTAACCACAAATTAAAATGTCTGCAAAATAAATTACAAGACAAAAAAAAAATAGGAACAAATAAATATTTGATCAAGGGAAAATAGGTTACAATCTTTGTTGATTCCTCTGGTTCTTCCTCTAGATTTAATCCAATGGTCGAAGCTTGTTCTTGAATTGAAAGCTTGATTCCTTCCTTATTTGCGGAAGTAGATATGGATATCTAGAAATCGATTTGGGGATTTCTAGGTCTTGTGGATATGGTGCCTTGATGAAGATGTAGAACCTCCGCGGTTGTTGTTCTTCGTCGTGGCAAGAGCTCGAGACTTGAGAGTTTTTGAGTGCTTAATGTACGCCTTGCTTGATGCTTGTGTCCTTGTATTTTTGTATATATTGCTTGTAGGTGTTTGTGATTTGACGGTGCAAATTTGAGCTTCAAGCATATGTGAGGTTGTGAAAGCCGCAGAGAAAATCTGATGAATAGACGCTCGTTATTGCAGCATCAAATTTAAATGTATGCAAAATAAATTACAAGACAAGAAAAAAATAGGATAAATAAATATTTTGGTTACAATCTTTGTTGATTCCTCTGATTCGTCTCCTAGATTTAATCCAATGGCCAAAACTTGTTCTTGAATTGAAAGATTGATTTCCTCCTTGGTTTGCGGAAGTAGACATGGATATCTAGAAATCGGTTTTGGGATTTCTAGGTCTTGTGGATATGGTGCCTTGATAAAGATGTTGAACCTCCGCGGTTGTTGTTCTTCATCGTGGCAAGAAATCGAGACTTAAGAGTTTTTTAGTGCTTGATGTACGCCTTGGTTGATGCTTGTGTCCTTGTATCTTTGTATATATTGCTTGATGATGATGTTGAAGAGGAAGAAAATGAGGAGGAAAAATAATGCATAATAAGGATGCAATTTGTTACATAAATTTTCTTACCGACCAATTCAAGGAAATCACATATCATGAAGATTCTCAATAATAAGAAAAGACTTCATATTAGCCAAATCTACAATTAACAACAAGTTCAAAACTGACAAAATGGATTTCCATTTGACGGCTTAGGAAAACAACAACCATTAGCCATTTTTTTTTCTTTTCATTCACACTAGGAAGCGGCTAAAACAAATAACGTTTTTTTCTTACTTCAATACCACCAACATAAAAAATAAAAAATAAATAGATAATAAATAGGTAATGATATTATTACCATTAATGAAAATAAATACCACACACAAAATTTGTGTGGTATGGATTTTATTAAGGATATTAACGTAATTATCTATTTATTTTCTATTTTTTCTGTTGGTGGTATTGAAGTGAGAAAGAAACTGTATTTATTTTAGTCGTCCCTTCACATTACCCATCAAGGAGCTAATCGAAGAGACTAAGAATATTTTGATATTGGCAAAATGACTATGTGTGACTATATATGTCCTGTTGACAAATTTTAAAAAGTGAAGCATAATTTGTCCTGTTGACAAATTTTAAAAAGTGAAGCATAATTTCTTCGTTAGACCGTTTGTTTTATAAATCATTTTTTTTTTAAATATGGGACTAAAATCAACTCTTGTCAGTCAAATCAGATTAATTTACAAAATTGACCCTTTATGGTGCATCAAATTTGTACCGGGAGTGCACTTGGCAGACTCTAGAAAACTAAACATAACTTTTTCCTCAAAACTTCTTTTTGTAAAACTTTTTTTGAGTTGTGTGTCACAAAAATTAAAATCAATGTCAATCAAAGCAGTTTAAATTCGAAATTTTCCTTCTGCTGCATCTATTTAGTGCAGACAGTGGCACCTTCTCTGGCAACCGCTTTCGGTTTCCTGTCACCGACGTCACAAGGGTTCGAGAGGAGAGAGATATTTAAATCGAGAAAAAAAAAACTAACATTTACCTTGCAATTGTCAAGACGAGTTTGAACATCCAAGGAACCGTCGCCCACGCCGAACGGCAGTAGTAGCAGCGAGCGGGTGAGTAGATGGTTGTGGATGGAAGAGAAAAGAATGGAAGACAGGGGAGCATACGAGATAGAAACGGTTGTTGGTGAAAATGTGTGGATGGGTTAGGGTTTGTAATGAAATTGTAAAATAGGGATATAACCATTTCAAGGGGGTCTCACTAATTAAACTTGAGATGTGGATGTGAGCAAAAGTCTTTAAAGTCAGTTGGGTCTAGCTCATAATATTTATCAATGTAGCGGGTATTGCATATCACCCCATAAAACAAATCACAAAAAATATAAGAAAACGAGGGCCAGAGACTCTAAACAAATTCAAAAAAACCGGATGGACTTTTACCAATACAAAATAATTTTGATTGAGGTTAAGCTAATTTGCCTATAAAAGAATATTCATCTCTAATATTTGAGTTTTTATCAAAGATAGTTTATCTCTGGTTAACCTTTTTAAGATGGGGTTTTGTGAGGACGTCTTTGACCAACAACCTTTATTGATCTAGGTTTAGATGTTTTATGTATTTTGCCAATAAGACCATTTTTTAATGGGGTTATTTTACATACCCCCTAGCCACCAAATAAACTAGGGATAAACCCAAGCCCAAATCATCATTTGACATACCCTCTGGGGAAGCGAAAGTACTATACTACCCTTATGCAATTTTCGGCCAAACTGCATTAAGCATTTATGGTCCTGCATTTGTCATTTTCGCTGATTTATTTATTATTATTTTCCTTTTTTTTTTATTTTTTATTTTTTATAAATCTGTTTAACAAATATATATATATATATATATATATATATATATATATATATATATATATATATATTTTATTTTTAAATTAAAAAAAAATATTTTTTTTTTTTTTTTTTTTTAGTTTTTATTTTATTTTCAAAACAATATGTTTACAGTACTGAAAATAACTACATGTAACTATAGTACCTATAGTAATTCATAGTTATGTTCGTTTTTTCCCCATATTTTTAGTCGATCAATTGTATACACACAGGAATACTGACTTATACAAAATAAATTCATAAAACCCCAACAAAAATTTACAAATTTAAATATTTTTATTATAAATCACATGAGAACCAATAAAATACAAATCGAAAATACATAAATATACGCATATGTAACTACATGTTACTATAGTAATGTATAGTAATGTATACAGTCTGTTGAACAGATCTGATATAACTTAAAAAACAAAAAAATGACACCTTCAAGGAAATGATTAATGGCCTTCATTAAGCTGCAATTGCAAAATCAAAACAAAAAGAAATTACTTTAGTGCAAATCAACAAATTTGAAGAAAAACATCAAAACACTCAAAAATCACCAAACATTAAGAGATCGAGAGATAGAGAGAGAGATTATTGCTGGGAAATGCTACAGGTTTTAAATCAAACAGACAGTGACTCCTCACCCCCCTCGCCTCCTACCAAAACCCTAGACGCCGCTAATAACCACCAATGGTTCCGCGCGGCCACAAATGCAAAAAATATAGAAATAAATCTGAAAACATAAGAATAAACGAAATTACCATCAAAATATAGATCCCGACGAGAGGAATCCAACGGTAGGTGACCCGTCAAATTTCGACGGGTGGAACACAAAATAAAACTCCGGCAAGACCAGCGTTCTCGAATGAAAAAAAATTGCAGAAACAGATCAGCGTTCGAAACTGAATGAATTCACCACCAAAAGAAAGAGCTCGACGAGAGGAATCCAACGGTAGTTAAACCATCGAATTCCGACCACCGGAGAGAGAGTTATGGCTCCGGGAAGCAATTTCGCCGGTGGGAGGTTTGTGGAGGCGGGATTTTGAATTTGGGAGAGAAGAAGAGAGAGACCGTGAGTGGCTAGGGTTTAAAACTGATTTTAGAAGGATATTATAGGAACTACAGGGTAGCCCAGGGGGGTATGTCAAAATATTTTCGAAATGAGGGGGGTTTCCCCTAGAGTGTAATCCACTTGGTAGTTAGTTATATGTAATTTGGAAATGAGGGGGGTCTACAAAATAATCCCTTTTTTAATATGTATTATAAAGAAATGCAAACTTAATATTTATAGCAAAATCACCCTCAACCCTCTAAACCTAGTTTCAACTGTGACAATAATTTAACTTCAATTTCATCAATTTTGAAAAGAAAATTCTGATTTTCACTTTTTTTTTTTCGATTTCTTTTTACCATGATAAGGTATTTTAGTTCTTTACACACCTTTAAACTTTGTCTAAACTTTTTTGTAAAAAATATTTAGTTATTTACACACCTTTAGACTTTGTCTAAACTTTTTTGTAAAAGATATTTAGGGATGAATTTAGATTGGAATAAGTTGTACACGGTGGACTTATTTAAATAGCCCCTTTTAAGATTAGTCAATATATTTTTGTTAAACGTTAAGCTAATAAACCTCGACTCATTCACTCCTTCAAGATATTACCACACATGTAGCAAAGAACTTATAGTAATAACTTTTAATATATTTATTTATTTATAAAAAAAATAATGGGAACTGATGATGTAAGAAATAAATCACCTGGAGTGTTGAAGTTGGGAGAGCAAAGTAGGTCACGTGCTCACGAGTTAGATAGTCCTGAAAACTCTAATTTACTCAAGGATCCTGCGAACAAATAACACGTAATCTAAGCCGGGAGTTGATCCGGCGGAAACCCCTCCGACGCTCAAGTCAGACGTGCGTATAATTAATAATAGCCGAGAGAATTTTCGTAGAGGGAGTGATTGAATAAAAATGCGTACCTTCATTAAATGAATTTAAGTTCTATTTATACTTTATTGATTGTGTCGAGAAAATTTATCGGGCCCAACCTTATTTGGGTTTGATTGGGTCTTGATTGGGCCTCTGTAGAAATAACTATTAAGTTGGGCATGTGGTCCAGTAAATGTGGGCTATTGGGCTGGGCCAATAGGCATATCAGGAACGAAACAAAAAAATCGCCAAGAATGATGTCAAAACGAATTGTTCGGATCACCATAAAAGCCGTGAATCTCCAATTCGTATTTGCATCATCATCATACACATACATCAATGTGATATTTTGAAAAGCTTTGCAAAATTACTGTGATTCTTTCAATCAAAGAAGGCCCAGACCTCTCGACGAACCAATTGCATCCATTGATACTCTATGCAACCCTAATTTATTCTTTAATAACTGAAAATTCCTCCAGATAACATGGGTTTCAATAGGAAAACGAGTAGGGGATTATTGTCTCGGATGAGATCGCCAAGATTACAAACAGTCCAAGAACTCCTTAGCTCTCGACAATTCCATAATACGCCATTCATAGCGACTAACGGAACTACCCCTGAACCGCCGTCGCCGGACTAAGAAAACTCGCCACTTCAGGTCTGGGACAAATCCTAGCGGTGCAATCGCCACAATAAAGCAACTAGAAAAACTTGTGCTGAAGGTGTCAATGAAAGGTTTGTTGGAAAATGATGAATTACAATCAAAGGACTTCCCAAACTCATAAGTGTTTCACATGTTGATGGGCTTAGTGCAAATTTTATTAGCATAAGTCAATTATGAGAAAAAAATTTATTAGCATAAGTCAATTACATGTTAAATTTGAAAAAAAAATTCTTGTTATGTGTTTTATAACTCTAAGCCTTGTATTTTAGCAGCCATAAGATCCATAACAATTGTTATCAAATTGGTGGCAATCAAGTGTGTAAAAGCACACGCTTGAGTGAAATCGAATTATGGCATCAAAAGTTAGGCCATGTAGATTTCATGAATTTACAGAGGCTGATCAAATATGAAGTTGCAAAAGGGGTTCCAAAAGTGGACAGTAAGAACACATTTGGTTGTGATTGGTGCCAACAAGGTAAACAGACGTGTAACATGTTACGACACTTTGGCACACACCAATATTTTGTACTTCTGCACATGATTATTATGGGTCCGATTGATTTTATGAGCCTTGGTGGTAATATGTACATTTTATTTTTGTTGATGATTTTTCACAATTTGCAAGAAAAATCTTATATTTTTGATGTTTTTAATAAGTTTGAAAAGCATTTGAGCAAGTGAAATGGGGTCAATTTTAGTCGAATAAGAACTAACCATGGAGAAGAATTTTAAAATTCTTCATTTAATTCATTTTGTGCTAAAAATTGTATTTTTTATGAACTTCGAACGCATAATGAGGTTGCAGAAAGAAAGAATGTGATTTTTTTAGAAATGGCTCGTGTTATGTTAAGTGCCAAAATTATTTCTAAAATCTTTAGGCCTGAAACTTTAAACACGGCTCGTCATATTTCTAATTGTGTTTATTCGAGAACATGTTGTACAATGACACCATATGAGATATTCAACGGTAAGCAACATAATCTCAAATATTTTCATGTATTTGGATGTGTGTGTGTTACATCCAAAAGGATAGATGTTTGTTTCTTTGATATTCTGTGAATAGTCATGCTTATAGAGTGTAAAATATTTGTACTATGAGTATTGAAGAAACTGTAAATGTTATTTTTTATGACATTTCTGATCTTACAATCTAAATCTGGGAAGACGAGATAAAGAAAATAATGGATCAATCAATAGAAAGCTATTTCCCTCAATCAACACAAAACGATGGAGAAGATGTTGCAACATCTGAAGGCACACTTGATTCTGGAAATCCAGAAGATATTGAACTTGATCAAACTTTTGAGACAAAGGTAATTAAAAATGATACTCATCCTCTAATAAGACAAGTTCCATGCATAATACAAAAGGATCATTCAATTTCTCAAGTCATAAATGATTTACCTGACAGTATACACGATTCTATGCACACTCTATTAATAGAAGCATTCTAGCCTTTTCCTTTTGTAGAGAAATGATTGCCTCGTCTAAGCACCGGCATTTCTTCATGTACCTATTCATCCCCACTAAAAAGTTCGTATTTGTTTTATGTACTCATTTTAAGGTTCTTTTGCCTTTTATGGTTTTGCACGATCGTCTACACGTAGGGGTGCACGTTGAAACGAAAATTTCAATTTCCGCCTATTCCGATCCGAAAAGTTCCGATTTTGGAACTACTTTTTTCATTCCAACTTCCGAAATTTCGATTTTTGAAATTATTTCAATTGTTTTGGATTGGAATTGGAATTATATGAAATACATTTGAAATTTTTGATTTCCGGTCCGATTTAATTTCCGAAAAAATCCGATTTTTTCCCAAAAAATATAACCATAAATAATATATATTTTTGATGATGCTAAAATATAGCTCACCGGAGTAGTATAGAAAACGAGCTGGGAGAGCAAAGCTGATCAGTAGCTAATCAAATCGATGATCCTGAAGTCCCTACAAAATGAGCACACTTGAACTAAGCCGGGGGTTGATCCGGCGGAAACCCCTCTGACGCCCAAGTCAGATGTACGGATCGTAGAGATAGTAGAGAGAATAAACTTGAAGTTGATTATGAATAATTAGAACCTACCTCAATAAATGAGTAAAACACCTATTTATATATCGGTAATCGGGTTGGGCTTGCTTTATTGGGCCCAAGCCTTATCTCGAAGGCATTTGAGCTTTCGTGTATTGGGCTTAATTAGTAGATAGACTAGAGGGCCCATTGGGCCGGCCTATTTAGGTATATCATTAAGCCCCCAACTCTCGATTCGAGACGGGGTCTTGTGTAGAGAGATCCGGGTCGTGTCGAGAGTTAATTGCGTTGTTTCCGTTGTCGGTGAACTAATTTCTTAATTAAATAAAGTATAGTTGTATTTATTTGGCAGCGCGGTATATATTTAAGGGTTTTAAATAATATACCAGGGCCAAATAAATAGACTCTGTGTACGGTGGAAAGAAATAAACTTCCTCTCTTGCGTGATAAATATGGTTATATACTTTTAATTCTAAGTCTTCTTCTGTGCTATTCTTCTCTTCAAAAAATTTTTTTTTTTGGGTAGAGTAGAAATATTTGTTTCTTGATTTTTTGTGTGGAGAAAATTTTGTCATGTCGAATCCAGGTAATTCGAAATCTTTTCGAATTAAACTTCGCGATCCGGTTGAAGGGGTCGAGAAAACTTTTGGTTCCGTGGGCATGGAACGCGAGAAGGTGGTACGATCGGGTGGAGAAATCGGACTTGCGGTAGGTGGGGCTCTAAATTCTGTGCAAGTGGGTGGGGTAGGTGGTTCAGATGAGGATGCCGGCTCGAGCCGCGTTTTCAGCCGATCAAAAACGTGTGAGGGCGCGCGCTTCGAGGTCAGAGAGAAGTCGAGCCGAGCTGTGGAAGGGGAAGCCGGGTCGGTGGCTGAGGAGAGGAGGGTTGGGGCACGTGGTCCAACGGGAGGAGGCCACGTGCGCGCCTCGGGTAGGGGAGTGATGAGCAGCCGCCCACGTGGGCCAGCTGTTGGTAGGGGCGCGTCGGATGTGCGGGGACGCGCGCGCGGGATTGGGCCGTGTCCCGACGCGCGCGTGGTGGCAGATGGAGCAGGCGGTGATGACGCGCGCGCGCTGCCCAATGTGGGCGCGCGTACGCGCGCGTCGCTGGGGGGTTTTGGGGCGCGTGAGCGCGCTTGTGTGGCTGGGGAAGAGCCACGTGGGCTTGCTGTACTGGGGGACGCGCGCGCGCGTGAATCAGCCCCTTTTGGGGTGACGCGCGCGCGTGAGAGCGCGTTTGAGGGCGGTTTCGGGCTCGGTTCGCGCGAAATTGATGGGCAAATTTCCGAAGGTGCTGATACGCGTGATGTTTTAAATGGGGGAAGTTTTGGTCGGCGAGAAATCATTGAATTGTGGTGTGACGATGTAGAAGTGCATAACAATATTACTATTCGCTCTACCGTTGATGAAACATATTCTAGTAGACGTCGTTGTGGGCTTCGAGTCGTGGATTTTGGGAGCGATAGTGATGATTCGAATGAAGCTCCTTTGGCGAGTGATCAAGCGGTGCCAAGTAGTGAAGTTGAGGTGACGGATGAAGAGGTTGAGGAAGATGATTTTCCGCCAGACGATGTTGAGGTCGACACGAGGAGGCAAAAGAAAAATAAGCCAATTAATTTGGACTTAGTTAATTTTGATAGAGTATTGACGGAAGAGCATTTGCATTCTATCCGTCGTTTATCTGGAGCGCCGAGTAATGTTGAGTTGTTGTTGCCTCGGAAGGGCGACCGTTTGTATTCGCCGCCCGATGGGTTTCATACGGTATTTTTGGGGTACTTGACATGTACATCTCAGATTACACCGCATCCCACCTTGTTGAAGGTTTGCGAGGAATTCAAGATCGGGTATAGTCAGCTAACGCCCACTGCTGTTCTGATGTTCCAAGCGTTTCACTTTAGGGTGGTTCGAGTAGGTCTGCCTGTGTCTGTGAGTTTGTTTAAGGCGTTATTTACGTTGCATCGGCCCAATAAGATGCCTTTCTTTTGCTTTCATCCTCGCGTTCATTTCCAATTTGTGAAGAGTGTGAAGCTATCTTTGGGAAAATGGAAGACCTATTTTTTTTACGTGAGGGCTCCCACTTTTGACGTTCCCGTAGTTTGGAATCCTACGTGTGAGAGTTTCGCGATTACTGCAAATATGGCGAAGAGGATTGAGGAATCTGGGTTGTGTGATGTGGAATTTGATCCGAGGAGTTTGATACCGACGGTGAAGGGTCAGCATCGTATATCCTTTTGTTGCCTTGACTTGTGTTTTTATATTTTATTTTATTGTATTTTTTTTTTTTTTTTGTAGTTGTTTGGTATTGTATATCCCATGTTTCTTATGTGCTTGTTATCTCTTGTAGATGGTGGTATCACCTTTGCGGCACTTCGAGCTAAGGCGAATGGATCGTCGAAGAAGAAGTCGAAGAAGGTTCCCTCTGTGTTGGGAGGTTCTTCAAATGGTTTGACTCGTGAGGATGTCCCTGTGAAAAGTCCTCGAGTAGTCGCAGATGATCGTAGCAGTGCTGGTGAAGTGGAAGGGCGTCCACCGACGAGGGATCGTGGCAAGGGAAAGATGGTGGATACCGAGTATGTGGATGTGCCTAAGCGTCCACGGGTTGAACCAGAAGAGACCTATGCTTTCCATGGTGGAGGAGGGAAACAATTGTTTACCTATGGTGTGAATCGCGATGGTAAGGAGTCGTATTGGGATGTGTCGGATCGTGATCTACCTATGTTGAGTACCGAGGGATTCGTTCGGGAGTATGATCGTGCTCGGATGTCTGGTAAGGGTCCTTGTCATATGTTGGAGTTAGCTGGTGGGGACATATGTCGGGTGAGTCCTTGTTTATTTAAAACTGGATGTATTCACTTAGCTCTATTGCCCATTTTGCTAATCGTCCGGACGTTTCGGGACTCCTTAGTATTTGCTTCAGTGGATAATTGGTGAGAACCACCACTTGATGTGACTGAAAGTAAGGTCGAAGCTTCCGGGCTGCGTTGATGAGGGCAAGAGCGAGCTTCTCCATATTGGTATAGCGTTGCTCGGCTCCTTGAAGAGCGCGACTTATGTAGTATATGGGTTGATGACCTTTTCCTCCATCTCGGATGAGGACCGCGCTGATGGCATCAGCCGAGGTAGCTAAGTACAGCATGAGGGTGTCTCCCGGCTGAGGTTTTGTGAGCAAGGGTGGTGATGCGAGATATGATTTCAGCTCAGTGAAGGCCTTTTGACATGCCTCATCCCACTCAAACTTTTTTCCTCCCCTTAAAATCTTGAAAAAGGGGAGCGCCTTGTCTGCTGATCTTGAAATAAATCTGTTCAAGGATGCCAAACATCCGTTGAGTTGTTGAACTTTCTTGATCGATGTTGGCGGAGCCATGGAGGTGATTGCTTCGATTTTCGCGGGATTAGCTTCGATTCCTCGCTGCGAAATCATAGAACCCAAAAATTTGCCTCCCCGAACTCCGAATGAACATTTGAGGGGGTTGAGCTTCATCTTATATTTTCGCAGGGTGGCGAAACACTGATCTAGATCAGTTAGGTGGTCCGAGACCTTGACACTTTTGACGAGCATGTTGTCGATGTACACCTCCATATTTTTACCGATCTGATCTGCGAACATTTTGTTTACTAGACGCTGGTAGGTGGCTCCTGCGTTTTTTAATCCGAACGGCATGACTCTATAGCAGTAGATGCCTTGGTCTGTGATGAAGCTAGCCTTCTCTTGATCTTCTGGTGCGAGCAAGATTTGGTTATACCCTTGATAAGCGTCAAGGAAGCTGAGGAGCTCGCATCCCGAGGTCGAATCGATGAGTTGATCGATTCTAGGTAGAGGAAAAGGGTCCTTAGGACAAGCTTTGTTGAGGTCGGTGAAGTCTACACATAGTCTCCACTTGCCACCCGGCTTGGGAACGAGTACTACGTTCGACAGCCATTCAGGATACTGAACCGGTCGTATGTGGCCCGCTTCAAGGAGTTTTGCCACTTCTGCTTTGATATGCTTGTTGCGTTCGGGACCAAATGTTCGCTTCCTTTGTTTGACTGGTTTCAATCTCTTGTCGACGTTGAGCCGATGTAGGGCTACCTGAGGGGGAATGCCCGTCAAATCTCGGGCTGTCCACGCGAACACATCTCCATTATGTCGCAGGAAGTTGATTAGCTGCTGCTCCGTGGTTGGATCTAAATCAGATCCTATTCGTATGAGCTTAGAAGTATCTCCGGGAGTGAGCTCTATGAGCTTAAGCTCTTCGACGGCTGCTAACTTGATGCTGTCGTCTGGTACACTGATGAAGATTTCTTTATTATCCTCAATGATTGCGTTGACCCACTTCCGCTTGTCGGATTTTTGGGTGTCATCTCCCCTCCCGGGTGGTTTGGGCTTTTTAGAAGGTTCTCGTAGGGCCCTTGCATAACATTCTCGGGCGAGACGTCTATCTCCAAGTACTTCCCCCATTCCATAGGGAGTAGGGAACTTCCACTTCTGATGATAGGAGGAGGGCACCGACCTGAATGTGTGGATGGCTGGCCTCCCCAAAATGATGTTGTAGGGTGATGGCCTGTCGACGACGAGGAACTTGATTAGTTTCGTAATTCGACAGGGGTCTTCCCCTAAAGAAACAGGCAGCTCTACTTCTCCCATGGATAAGATGCCTTCTCCTGTGAATCCTTTCAGGGGTGTGGAGACGGGATTAAATCGGGCATTATCTATGCCCAACTGCTTAAAAGCGTGGAGATAAATGATGTCAGCTGAGCTCCCACCATCCACTAATATCTTCTTGACCAAGAAGTTGGCCACCGTTGTTGTTACTACCAACGCATCGACATGATCTTCATCTGGACCTTCAAGGTCGGAGGAGTTGAAGACTATGCTATGATCAGGTCTTCGTATTTGATATATGCGTGTGGATGGAGAAGCATGTTCTTGATTCATGCGCGCTGATCGAGCGAGGGTGCATCTTGCATTTTGTGAATCGCCCCCCGCCGGTCCTCCGGAGATAAAGGAGATGATTCCCCGGGTAGGCTGGTTATCATTGTTATCTAGGTCACGTCGATGACCCCCATCTTTTCGTCTTTGTTGTTGATCTCGATTGTTGTCTCGGCGTGGAGGATCATCACGGCGTTTATTTCGCGGCTTATCGATGTATTCGCCTAAATGGCCTTGTTTGATCAGCCTCTCGATCGCCATTTTGAGTTGTGCACATTCCTCCGTAGTATGCCCTTTGTCCTTGTGGAATCGACAATAACGATCCGACTTTTCTCGCTTTGCGTTTGGCTGCATAGGACGTGGAGGCTCTGCTAAACCTTTCTGTTCTATCACGTGAAGGATTTCCGTGAGGCGAGTGTTTAGCGGGGTGAACCTATTGTAGGAGGAAGAGGGTTGGCCTGGAGGTGGAAATGGTGGACGTCGGTCATCACGTCTCCTATGGTCCTGACGGTCATCTTCCCTTTTCCTTTTAGGAGGAGCATGGGTAGAGGCTTCCTCTATCCGGACGTACTTTTCGGCTCGATTTAACAATTCCTCTAGGTTGCCTGGGGGTCTTCCGGCAATAGATTCCTTGAATCTACCCGGTTTCAAATTCTGCTGCATAATCCCGGAGAGCATGTCTTGCCCCACACTGGGGACTTCATGGACGGCTTCTACGAAGCGCTTAATGTAGTTGCGGAGCGTTTCGTTATCTCTCTGTACTACTGAGAAAAGATGAGCTGGGGTCTTGGCATATTGTTTGTTGATGGCGAATTGGTTGGTGAACCGGGTTGACAGTCGAGCGAAGGTGTCAATCGACCCTATGGGTAGGGAGTTGAACCAGTTCATCGCTCTCTTGGAGAGAGTGGTACGGAACATTTTGCACATAGCAGCATCCGTCGGGCCATATAAATCCGCCATGGCACAGAATTTCTCTATATGTTCCTGTGGGTCGGTGGTCCCTTCAAATTGAGGTAACCCCGAGATCTTCACTCCTTGAGGTAATACCTCGTTGAGAATGTCTATGGTGAAAGGACTGCGTCTTGTTGGGAGAGGCATTCTTTCACCCATTTGATTATTTGGTTGGAGGAAAAGATTTTGGCGAGACATTCTGCTGTTTACCTCGCCTTCTCCCTCATTAAAGAGAGGGACTCTCTGTGGTGACGCATTCCCCCTTGGGGGTGAGCGCTGACGCTGCTGTCTGGGCTGTGCCCCTCGGTGGTTGGTAGATAACTGCACTCGGGATCGTGGATCCGAGGTAGAGGAGGAGACACTTATTTGATTCGGTATTGGCTGTGGGGCCACGGGTGGCGCTACAGGTGGAGCTGGCGCTGGTATCGCATTGGGAGCGTTTGCTCCCATCGTGGCGATATATTGAGTTACGGCCTCCGTGGCGGCGCGAGTAGAAGCTTCCGCTATCATACGTTGGAGCGCGTCCTCGGTTATTTGAACCGTTCGAGGAGCAGGGAGTGGTGGATCGGCGAGTGGTGGGTCCCGAGGGGGGATCACCTGAACCTCGCGAGGTGGATCTGCAGCACGTGGAGGAGCTGGCTCCGCGGCACGTGGAGGAAGTGGCTCCGCGGCGCGTGGAGGAGGTGGTATGCCAGATCCTCCACGGACGGGAAGGTTATTAGCCGTGTCATTTTCTCTCCGAGCTGACGCCTCAGGAGGATCTTGTTGGCTACGTGATCTGGTTTGCATCGTTCCCACAGACGGCGCCAAAATGATGATGCTAAAATATAGCTCACCGGAGTAGTATAGAAAACGAGCTGGGAGAGCAAAGCTGATCAGTAGCTAATCAAATCGATGATCCTGAGGTCCCTACAAAATGAGCACACTTGAACTAAGCCGGGGGTTGATCCGGCGGAAACCCCTCCGACGCCCAAGTCAGAGGTACGGATCGTAGAGATAGTAGAGAGAATAAACTTGAAGTTGATTATGAATAATTAGAACCTACCTCAATAAATGAGTAAAACACCTATTTATATATCGGTAATCGGGTTGGGCTTGCTTTATTGGGCCCAAGCCTTATCTCGAAGGCATTTGAGCTTTCGTGTATTGGGCTTAATTAGTAGATAGACTAGAGGGCCCATTGGGCCGGCCCATTTAGGTATATCAATTATATAATACTTCTTTTTTCGAAAAAATACACCTATAAGTTTTGTTTTAGGCTTTTGAGATAATGAATTATTGTTAGAAGTTTTATTGGATATTATGTTGTGTTTATTTTTATTTATTTATTTTTAATTGAAATTTAGTAATTATTAGTTTTACTTTTATCGACCTGGATGTTCTTATTTTTGGAAAATTATGAACATTTTTGAAAATTTTCGCTAAGTTTTGAAATTTAAAACTTATGTGATTTCCGAAATTTCCGGGTTTTTGGAATTAGAATGAATTTTTAGATTCCAAAAGTTTTGGAAATTGAGTTGGAAATAATTTTGTACTTCCGAATTTTTTTTGAAATTTTCCGTCAAGGCTAATTCCCATCCGATTCATCCGACTTTCACCCCTATCTACACATGTACGCATTGATAATTCCTCTTGAACATGATTTTAAATATATGCACGACCTATTTAGATAAATACGTACAAGTAATTTTTTTGCTATTACTTTTATACACGAATCAATTATTTTCAATAATCTTTAATTCTGACTTTATTTATTTTATTTACTTGGCATATTTTAATCTGGTTTTTTTTTTTTTTTTTTTTTTTTTTTTTTTTTTTTTAAAAAATTATCTCAATATTTTAATACTATTGTTCGTTTTAATATTTCTTCATATCAATTCATCATTTAGTCAAAAATAAACATTTAATATAATCTACAATTCAACCATTTTATCACAATATAAGTTGAGTGGTGCTATTTCCACCTCCAAAGTATCTCAATTCACCACAAAAATTATACTAAATATCATAAATACTCCTCGAATTTCTAATCCTTACATTCGCTTTATCCTCATGTGTTCTAAGTTATTTCTATTTTAATCTTTTTGCAATGAAATATTTATTACAAGATACTTAAACTTCCATATCAGATGGCCTGCATATTATGTAATTTTTTTATTTTTTGAGGAAACAAAATTATAGTAAGCCAAACTGGCCAATTCTGGAGAAAGTCAATACCTTCCATATAAGCACTCTTAATTTATTTCTCCAAGAACGTAAAATCTTGCTCTTATTGTGGTAAAGATTCCAGTAAAAAATGTTGAGTTTTTTTTTTTTTTAAATATTTTATTTAGTTTAGTGGGGGGAGATTTATGAACTTGTACAGACTATAGATGAAAAAAGACTTAGCACGTAGCTAATGATATAAGGAGAGGAATAATGCGTAGCTCAAAGCTAATGCCATTAGGAAAGTAAGTATGGTTACCACGAATCTAATGCCATAAGGAGACGAAAAATACTTAGCTCGAAGCTAATGTTATAAGGAAAGTAAATGCTTAGCACGAAGTTAATGCCATTAGAAGAGGAATATACGTCACTCAAACCTACTATCGTCATAAGGAAAGTAAGAATTCTTAGCTCGAAGATAGTCCATATGGGAAGTGCACTACCAGCTTCATTGACTGTCATCTCCATTAAGAAGTCTGGTAGAATCTGGGCTTTGATGGATGGTCGACTCCATATTCACTTAGCTCGATAGCCCACTTGGCCATTCTTCTAGATTTTTATGTGCTTCTAAGAACATGCTTTAAGTGGATAGTTGGTGAGCACCACTAATTGAAAATAGGACTTTAATTTTCTTGTTGTGGTAATTAAGGCTAGAGCGAGTTTCTCCATATTTGAATAACGTTGTTCGGCTCCTTGAAAGACACGATTTACGTAATATATGGGTTGGTGACTTTTTTCTCCTTCTCAAACTATGAGTGCACTTACGGCTTCGGGCGAGACTGCTAAGTAGAGTAGCAGAACATCACCTGGACCAGGCTTGGTCAGTAGTGGGGGCGATGCCAGGTAAAGCCTTAATTATGCCAAGGCGTGTTGACAATCTTTGTTCCACTCGAACTTCTTTCCTCCCCTCAATACTTTAAAGAAAGGGAGTCCCTAATTTGTTGACCTAGCTATGAAAAGGTTTAGGGTTGCGAGACATCCGTTCAACTGTTGAATTTGCTTGATGGATTGCGGGGGAGCCATGGAAGTTATGACTTCTATCTTGGAAGGATTAGCTTTTATTCCCCTTTGTGAGATCATATATCCAAGGAATTTACCCCCTCTAACTCCAAATGAGTACTTGAGCGGGTTGAGCTTCATCCCGTATTTCTTGAGGATGGAGAAGCATTGAAGCTCTCGTACTTTTCATTAGCATGACGTCGAAATAAACCTCCATGTTTTCACCTATCAAGTCCAGAAAACATTTCTTTCACCAGGCGTTAGTAGATAGCTCTAGCGTTTTTCAATCCAAAACGCATTACCTCATAACAGTAAATTCTTTGATCAGTGACAACGAGCTTTCTCCTAGTGTTCCGAGGCTAACATGGTTTGATTGTCGCCCTGATACGCGACAAGAAAACTAGGGATTTCACATCCGGATGTAGAGTCCACTAGTTGGTCGATCCATGGTAAGGGGAAATGGTCCTCTGGGCAAGCCTTGTTCAAGTCGGTGAAGTCTACACACAATCTCCATTTTCTTACAGACTTGGAGACCAATACCACGTTCGAAAGCCATTGTGAGTATTGAATTGGGCGAATGTTGTTAGGATAGTAGACTAAAAGTCTCGTTTTTAGCTACATAATTTTATTATTGAATTAATAAAATTGTATATTATCATTTTATGAGAATCTGCACTAGGGTATTCAATGCATATAATTGATTTTGTCAATTAATTATATTCATAAGTCTAATATTCTAATAGTATTCGAGATGGTGTGCTACGGCGCACAAAAAGATCATTTCGAAAGTTCGTTTAGAATATAAAGATAAACGTTCACAATCTAGATGGAAATGGACTAACCATTGGTAAAAGATTGTTGCTCAGTATTTAAGTGATTGGTCTTGATCACAGTAAACAGAGAATAACTTTTTGTAGTTATTGTTTTGACTGATTGTGCTAGCACACCTGGCATGTGTTGAACCGGACAAAGTGAAATAATTGTTTCATCACTGTTCAAAATGAAACTGTATTATTTCTAGTTCACAATAAATTACATACTCTCTTAATCCCAAGATAATTAACGTACACATTTAATTGATGATCTCTACTTTGATGTCACAATGGGAGAGATTCCTATATTGAGTCAAATGGCCCCCGGTGCTTTGGGTAGAGACATTAAGAATTAATAGGTGGAAATTAATTATCGAAAGGAATCCACATCTCTGAAATATGGGATTGATAATAACCCTTGAGTAGCTTATAAGATTTGTTTATGCCAAGTCCTGGCCAGGTGGATTTCGTATCAGGCATACTCAAATAAGTTAAGCGGGCAAGACTCATGAAAAGAAACCATTAAATTTATTTAGCAGTGAATAAGTTATATGGTGGTTATAACATATCTTAATGTGGGGAGAATCTAAGTAATGATCGACCGGAGCTCGAATGTAATATTTGAGTATATAAACGGGAGTAAGATAATTATTTGGTAGTGGAAAATAATTAATTATTTAATGATTATTAAATGAATTCTTTTAAGAGTTGTAGTTTAATTAATTATTAGTTGCCCAATTTATATTATCTCCTTTAGTCCCTATTGTATCCCAATGGATTTTCTAATTAATCGAGAAATAAAGTTCAACCAATATTATATATTGGAATTAATATAGCCGAAAATTAAGTCCACATTGGACAACAATTTTCGACTATATAGAGTTGTAGAAGGACTGGGATTTGTTTCCATGTAATCCTCTCTATGTGTGACTCTAATTCCTTGTGCTATATACAATAGAGATTAGGTTGATGAGAGAGACGAATAATTCCACACGCCTAATACACGTTGGAAGAAAAGAAACTTTTCTCTTCTTCTTTTCTCTCTAAGTTTATCGATTATAGATTTAGATGTATTCAAGTACAAGTCCACCCTTGTAGAAGAATTATTAATCCGGGATATACAATAGAAGACTAGGTTTTTAGAGCAAACTATTATTCCCAAAATTTCTGAGTAATCCTGCGAATAAATTCACCATAAATCAACTGTTCGTCAGATTGGCTTGAAATTTATACAGTAGCTTCCTAACCCATAGATATATAATCCGATCGAAGGGTTTCTTAATCAGATCAACCATCTCATATGTATCGGTGAAGGAAGAGGGCTGTAAATTTTTGGACAACAGTTTTTCGAGGATTGAAGGCTTGGTGTGGATCCTCGTTTGTGCGCCGAAGATGGAAACGAATCTGCTCGCGAAAAATGTAAGTTGCTAGATTAGATTTATTCCGCTTTAAATAAATCTAATCAAAGCATGTTAATAAAATTAAAACCGGCTAATCTAGAACCTCTTGCGAATTTTCATTGACTCATGGGTTTCACATCCCATCAATGTCTTCGGATAAGCTTGTGTTTGGTAAAGTGTGCCACTTGCCAGTGGAATTGGACCACCGAGCTTATTGGGCTGTCAAAAAGCTAATTTCAATCAAACAGCTACCGACGATCTCCGGTTTCTTCAGCTCAACAAAATGGAAGAATTTTGGAACAATGCTTACTAGAATGCCAAGATTTACAATGAACAGACGAAAAAGTGGCATGACAAAAGAATTTCAAAACTAGAGTTCCGGGCAGGTGACCAGTCCCACTATTCAATTCTCGGCTATGACTGTTTCCAGGAAAGCTCAAGTCCCATTGGTCAGGGCCATTCGTAGTTCTGAGCGCAACCCCACAAGGAGTTATTGAAATCCGAGGACGAGACAGCCCACCATTCAAAGTAAATGGGCAACGAGTCAAGCAATACTACCCGAATGGTGCTCCTGAGAAAGTGGAGCTTGTCGCAATTATTTTCTCCCTGTAAATACAAACTAAGTCGATCCGTCGACTGTAAAATAGGCGCTAAATGGGAGGCACCCCATTGTTACTCGTATTTCTTTCATTGTTTTTCAGTCTTATTTTCATTGTTTTTATTATAGGTTCAATCTCTCAATATCACCCATATAAATGTCATTTTTTGGCAGGTTATAGGTACTTGGACCAGATCGCGATCTAGTGGCAAATTCTAGAAACAACAAATATTGGGCCCGGATCGCGATCGAGGAAGGACGGGTCGGGATTGAAAGCGTTTTAATAGAAGCAGCAAGGTAAGCCCCCTGATCGCGATCCGGGTATTGTGGAGCGCGATCTGGGATCGAAAAACAGAATTCAAATGGGGCAAAACCCTTTCATTTTCTTATTATCTCTTTTCTAATCTCAAGCCCTAACCCCACCCCAATTCCAAAATATTCAATTTCTTCAAATTAATATCATAAAACAGACATCAATCACACATATTATTATTATTATTATAAAATGTGATTTGCTTGTTTACTTCACGAATTTGTGAGTGAATCTTCAGTAAAAGGTACATTCTCAACCTAGTTCTCATTTTTTTCCAATTTCTTTCGAATTTCTCCTAAACTTTCATTCATGAGTGTTCCCCTTGTTTGTTAAATGTGTATGCTAGTACGTGATTTTGTACTTGGTGTTGGGGTTGAAAGCATGATTTTTCGTTGAACCAGAATTGCCCTATTTTTCGTAATTTCGAATTTTTTTAATGACTTGGGTTGATCATATAACTATCTATTGTTGTATCTAGTGGTGGATTCTCACATGGGGTGTTGTGATTGATGGAGGGGAGTAGGTACAGAAAAACTGTTGGAATCCAAAAGGCATAGGAAGTTGGGCACGCCACGTGTTCGACAAAATATCCTCCAAGAAGGCCTAACCAAATAAAAAGGAGAAGGCTCCAGCAAAGGAAAAAGCCCCACCAAAGAAAAAGCCAAAACCCAAAGCTGACTGTTTGTTCCCAAAGGGAATTGGATATCTATGGCATAAACAAAGAAGCGATCATAACAAACTTCGATCGTAGAAAATGGAAGTACTTGGTTAAAAGACTGGGGGACTACAACGAGAATCTAGTGAGACTCTTCTATGCCAATGTCGGTTTTCACGAGGGTGCGGTGGTCGTTCTCCGAGATAAGGAGGTGCGTTATGACGCCGCTACAATCAACATTTTTTTCCACTTGCCCGAAGTCCCAACTAAGCCTTTTCAACAACTGAAGATGCCAACAACCTATGAGCAGCTAATTCAGACTTTGTGCCCAAGGGGTTCGAGGTGGAGGCTAAGAGAACACTGGTTCCGTCGGGGAGAGCTATCAAGAGAAGCGAAGGTGTGGATTTACTTCGTCAGTTGCCAGCTCATGCCCAAATAGTCGACGACCAAAACCTATGCCCTACGTCTTACATTGATGTATGTCATTATGCAGAGGACATCTGTGAACGCGGGTGAGATAATAGACGCGGAGATCCGACGATGCTTGGGTGATACCTCTCTAGGCCTGATGTTCCCTTCCCTCATCACCACACTTTGTGAACGTGCAGGGGTCCCCAGATACGCCGACGATCGGATGACCAAGGCCCACAGCCTAACTTCCCATACCACAAGCTCCAGCCAGCGAGTGGACCCTAAGGCGAGGGCAACACAGAAGTACTAGATGAAGGGCCCTCAGATGTTCATGCAGCTCGACCTGAACAAATGGGCAAAAGAGGAAGACAAGAAGCAGAACCACAACTTCTAGAGTATGTCGGCGAATGGATGTATGTTATTGAAGAAAATGTGGGATGGTTCAAGAAAATTATGAAGGCCATGGCTGCAGTGCTCCAGTGCAGGACCGACAACATTGTCGAGCCACAGCCGTTCCCATCACGGCCCCGATTTGACGGAGCATCAACTTCCAACGCAGCTGCCGAAGAAGCAGCACAAGCGGCAGCCACTAAACTGGTGGCACATGCTTGGGAGGAGCACGAGCGGGGACATCAGGAAGAGGAGGGAGTAACCAATGAGGAGGACCAAGACGACTAGGGAACGTTTAGTATCATTTCCCTTTTATTTTTTATTATGCTTTTGAGCATATGAACTATGCTAGAGTTTGAGTTTGAGTGTGATGCTTGTTGAACTGTTTGTTTTGTATTTTCATTTGTATTGGTTGGTCTTTGGATTGGTATTTCGTTTACGATTTATCATTGCTAGGCTTTTCTTATCTTATTTTGATTTGGTCTTTTGCATGCATATCATATAAGTTAGTTTCATTTATGTATTTTGATTTTCGTATTATTGTTCTGTTTGTCACATACATTTCATATAGGATCGAGTGTAAGATTCATTTCTGGATTCTATTGAAGCAGAGCAGTTAATGAATTAGTAGACTTGCTAGTTGATTTTAAAATTGAAGTTGTGCATAACCGACAACTAATAGATGAACCTTCCGACTGTGTTTCTGCAACTTGTTTTGAGAGCCTTTCGAAACTTTTCCGATTAAACATGAGCACACTTTTCTAAAGGGTATAATAGTCTGAGGTTTGGGGGGCGAGCTAGAATTGAACTATGTTTTCACGATTCGAGTTGTTGGCTAAAAAAATCAATTACGTCTTTACGTTTTTACTTTCTATTGTTGTGTTGTTAATAAATGATATTGTAGTTATTCACGCTCTGATTTTCCGGCCTCTCTGACTCGAACTTAACCCGTAGGATGCACTTTATCGCCTAGTCTTTTGACCTAACGAGCTCGGGGTTTCCTGGACTAAAGTCCAATACATGGGTCAAAGAGATAACACAGTGGTGTCAAGGCTTGCATAAGTCATGATTGTATCCCGTTCCAAAAAAAAAGTTGTGATGAAAATCACCGAAAAGATTGTTGTTATCGTTCTTAATTTATTGAATAAATAGACCTACTTGTGCCCGATTAAAGTTTATGAATTTCAGAATCAAAACTAATTTTTTCCCACATTTCTACTCAAAACCCTCGATGATTGTGTTTTGTGTTTGATTACGAATATTTAGAGTCTATTTAAGATTTTGGCGTCGAAGCAACTAATTGCATCGGTAAGGAATTCGAATATCTTAAGCCGTATGCTATCCTAAGATTTTAGGTTATCTTGCTCGTTTTTATCTCCGAAATTAATTGTAATGCTTTGATCAATCCGTCAACTTTGTGGGTGTACTGTCTGAAAATCCTCACGAAACAACTCGTCATTTGGGGGTACCCAGGGGTTCAAAGGTTTGTTGCATACGCTAAATGCAATCGTGATTCTCTACGTTAGTGGCCTAGATTAGTTTGTTGTTTTTGTTCTTTTGTGTTGTAGTTTTGTTTTGATTTACTCGGGAGTAAAGATCTAAGTTTGAGGTTGTGATAAGTGTTCGTTTTGAACAATTTTTACCTATCAATTCCTCGAGTTTTGGTCTTTGTTTGTCCGAGTTTTCGACTTTTTTTGTACGTATTATGCGTTTCTTGTTTTATTTCTATTTTAGGTTAAGATTTGCTATTTTGACCGATTCGAAGCAATTTGAAAGAGAAATCGATTTTTCAAGCCAAGTAAATTGGCCATGAAGGACGAGGTCGCGATCCAAGAATAGAGGCACATATCGAGATCTAGTGGCAATTTCTAGTGAGCAGCAAAATAGAGGCCCGGATTGCGATCCAGGAAGGTCAGATCGCTATCTGGTGGCAAATTCCAATAGCAGGGAGAAAAGTGGCCAGATCGCGATCAGCACTCACTAGATCGCGATTTGGGAAGGTGGTTCACCTGTTTCGTGAGAAGCCAGATCGCGATCCGACTTTCCTGGGTCGCGATCTCGGCACAGATTTCGAGGGCAGATATTTGATTTTGTAAAGCTTCTTGAGGAAGCTTTGCGTTAACTATAAATAAGAGGGGCCTCTCATTCTCACTTATTTTTCGACTTTTTTCGGTTTTCGATAGTTTTTCGCATGAATCTTCGACAGGGGTTTCGGCTCGGGTTTTTCTTAAGCAATTTCTTCACGTTTTATTCTTCATTTTCCGTGTACATTATTTAGATACTATGTTTGTTATGAACTAAGATAATTTTATTCTAGAGTAATGTAACCTTGTATATATTGATATCGATTTCCATATCTGCTATCTATTTGTCGTGTTTTGATTTTGTATATGCTTTCTTGTATGAAATGCTTCTGATAGATTGATGTTAAAAAAGGGTGATTGAATTGAGAACATGAGTAAAATGATGAGCCATTGTTATCAGAACATGAAAGATTTTTAAATTTCTCAAAAAACATAAAAGAAATACAAATATACCCCTTTTCAAATTCCACAAATAGGTAACCGGTCAACTTTGTAGCTGAAAGGTGAATGAGGGTGCAGAGTGCAAAATAAATTACAATTGAAGGGTGCATTATACCATTTTTTCAATTTAAGGGAGCAAAATGCCAATGACATGTAATTCAAGGGTGCAAAGTGACAATTACCCAAATTATAAACGTTTAACCTAATATAACATAAATTCAATTCTGTAAAGTTACATCTCCAAATATATTAATAAAAGTCAAAGTCAAACCTTTAAATAGAATAGTTGGAAACCTTTATTTCTTTTGGGTCATTACAAATAAGTCCATCAATGGGTACTTATTCATAAAGAGATCCAGAGAAAAAACTAATTTACAAATAAGTCCAGACATGGTCCAGATTTTTGTAAAAGATTAAAATAGCCCCTCATACTTTAATATGCTCCAATTTCACCCTTAATTTAATTTAACCTTAATTTGACCCCAAATTTCACAAATTATTCAATTTTGACCCAAAATGTTTTTTTTCAAAAAAAAAACATTTCAAAACTTTTTTGTTGCCGCCGGATTGCGGCGTTGACTTTTCAAATTTTTTTTCTTCTTCCGGATTTTTTCGCCGGTTTCCGGCGTTGACTTTTTCGATTTTTTTTTCTTTATTTTTTTTCCTTCTGTAACTTTTTTTCGTTTAAACAGTAATATTGCTGTGATTGACAGTAATATTAATTTTTTTACTGTTAAACACAGTAAAATTAACTAAACTACAGTTTAACACAATAATATTGATCTATTAATCTCTAGCACAATAATATTAACACAACAAAACTCATTATTATTGTGTAATAGAATAATAATACTATGTTGACCGTTCAACAAATGTAAACATAATAAAAAGACAAAAATAATTAATATTACTGTGAGTGACAGTAATATTACTATAACAACAGTAATATTACCGTCAACCACAGTAATATTACAATAATAGACAGTAATATTATTACGTTACTCCGTGAATAACTCAAACAAACAAAAAAAATCCAAACAAAATAATATTATTGATGTGGTTGACAGCAATATTACTATAACAACAGTAATATTACCGTCAACCACTGTAATATTATTGTGTTTACAGTAATATTACAATAATAGACAGTCATATTATTACGTTACTCCGTGAATAACTCAAATAAAACAAAAAACACAAAAAAATAATAATATTAATGTTGTTGACAAGTAATATTATTGTGTTTACAGTTATTTTACTGTCAGCGACAGTAATATAATTACGTTGACTTGTCAACAAATCAAACAAAATAAAAAAAATAACAAAAAATAAAAAATAATAATATTACGTTAATTTACTGTCAACGACAAAACAATTACATAAATGTATTATCAACGGCAGTACAATTACGTTAATTACCTGTCGTTGGCAGTTTAATTACGTTAATTTACTATTAGTGACAACACAATTACGGTCAACTTTTAGCGGCGAACGTAAAAAAAATAAAAAAAAAAACAAAACAAAACAAAAAAAAAAAAAAGAAAAAAGAAAAAAAGAAAAAAGAAAAAAGAAAAAAGAGAAAAAAAACTAAAAAACACTAAAAAAGTCAACGCCGGAATCCGTCGGCCTAAAAAATTTTGAAAAAATAAGTCAAAATTGGATTTATTGTGGTCAAAATTGGATTTTTGTGGACAAAGTTGATTAAATTGGGGTTACGATTAAGACAATTGGTATAAAGGGTTAGATGTAATATTGTCATATACATGAACGTTTCATTTCTTTATAATACATATTTAAGGATGGGCTTATTGATGAAAGAGATATAGCCCCCCATAAACCTAGAATAATAAAAATATTTAGTTGTAAACTTATGCATAAAAACCCCTATTTCTTTGGATTGGTCCGCGAGTTGTAGGCGTTGTAGCAGAGAAGAATTTGTTTTTGCATAAACGGACAGGAATATGCAGAATCCAAATTAAGGATTCTAAGAAAAGTTATACTGGGCTTTGGTGGGTGGGCTAAATAAATATATATTAACTATAATATATGTACACATTATTAGGAGTTCACGATGGGCTGAGTCCATCATTGCTTTAGGGTAGCTCCGTCACTAATCGGAGTAAAGTAGGGGTGGACAGAAAAATAGAAAAATCGATGCCAAACCGAAAAACCAAGCGTTTTCAAACCATACGGAATGGCAAACAGTATGTACGTTTTCTTTTTTCCTTTTTGAAATACCCAATTATTCGGTTCGGTATAGTGGTAAGGATAACTAACCGAACCGAAAAACCGAAACTGTAAAATGACTTCATTTTATGTAATATATGTATTATTTTAACGTAATTTTTACTTTCTATCTTTCAATTACTTGTCTCATTCTAAGCATTTGTTCATTAATTGAGAATTTGTATTTTATTTATTTCGTAACTATAATTTTATTTGAGTTCATGGTTTTAATAATGTATTTGATGAAAGTAGGGGGAGAAAATGAAGCATAATACATCATCTAAATTACGTTAAGTCCTATGGAATTAAAGATTTTAATTAAAGATTTTATATTTTCATTGCGTTACTTAGTTGTGAAAGTAATTGTAATTGGCTTCTTTTGTTTGTATAACTTGAATAAATAGTTACTCTTGAGCCGGAAAAAATCGAAACCGAACCGAAAAAAACCAAAACTGAACCGAAACAAATAGAAACCGAACTGATGAAAACCCAATATATATGGTTTTTAATTTTACAAAAACCGATATATTCAGTTTATGTTCGGTTATAGCCAAAAACTGAACCAAAACCGAGCCGTGCACACCCAATGTAAAGTACCAGTTAATTTGAAAAGATGGTCTTCTCATTTCCTTAATCATGGGTTTTGTTGTGCTGATCTCATGACCCAATACTTAATAAATCGTGTAATTCCAATAAAGTTGTATTAATTCAGAGAATCGGTAGCGGAAAATAGTGTCCGATTGATCACATGCTTAAAAGTTGAGTGGGATTCCCTTTATTCTGTCTCAACTACTTTTGTCCAAATCAGCTTCTTCTTTGTTGTCGTTCATGTATATATAACACGTGCTTTTTGGTTATGACACCACTAATTACTCCCCTCTAAAGACTAAAATTATATATTCTTTTCAACACTTCCAACTAGATACTTTTCTTACCCTCTAAGGAACTGAAAAACCGGGTTAATTTTTTTACGGAGTGTTTTTTCTCATTCTATATATTTAGGATAAATTACAACTACCCATGAGCTAAGGTCAAATTATGAAAACTGTCATCATGTTTGGGTAATCATAATTACCCCTAAATTATAATTCTTCTTACACGTCCACCCTTATGTGGTATCAAATTCAACATAAACTTTTAGATTCCGTGAAATGTTCTCTAATTTGTATTCATTTTGTGCAAAATGTAGTTTCTGAAGCACCACAATCTGATATATATACAAGCAAAAAAAAAAAAACACATCTTATGATCAAAGTTTTAAGTTGGATGACGAATACATCATTTTTAAGTTCTCAGGTTAATATGTTTTTTTTTTTTCTGCCGCGTAATAAAACTAAAAACTCAAGCGAAATAAGACAATTCAATTTTGTGAAGCTATTGGATGCAAAACTGAACGGGGAGTTGGATGCTACACATGGTTATTTAAATTGGATGGATTTCAACTATAAATCTGATTAAATAACCACTCACTAAACACACATACACATGTGTATGTGTGTGGTTGATTATGTGTAGATATAAAATTAAAATGCATCCAGTGTAAATAACTAGGTGTAGCACCTGATTACCCAAACTGAAGTAGGGCAACTTAATTAAAGGACTAAATTCCTTAAAAGAACATAAATAACAAAAGGGTAAATTACACTTTCTGCCCTTGTACTTTGGTTCGATATCACTTTACCCCCTTCTACTCTCGATTACATGGATTTGCTCCCAAGTACTTGAAAAATTGTTTCAATGTGGTCCTCGTCGTTTGTTTTCAGACCTTTGCCCTTAACAGCGTTTGAAAATTACAAAAAAACCACCCCTCCCAGTTTAAATAACTATTAAAAAATTTAAAAAAATAAAAAAATAAATTGTTGTTGGCGTCGTGGATCATGTTTCCTCCCTATCTTGAATTTTTTATTATTTTATTTTTTGTTTGTTTCAATGTTTTTGTTTTTTGATTAATTATTTAAACTGGGAGATGAGGCGTTTTTGTAATTTCAGAGTTTAGATCAAAACGGTGTTAAGGTCAAACGTCTAACAACTAACAACGATGACCACATTGAGACAATTTTTCTAGTGCATGGGCACAAATCGATGCAATCGAGAGTAGAAGGGGGTAAAGTAATACGGAGCCAAAGTACAAGGGGGAAAAGTGGAAATTGTCATGACAAAAATTACGAATTTTCCTAAATTCAAATGTCATTACAATACCCCCAAGCAAAAATAAATTTGTGTGTAATAGCAAATTCCTTTAATGTTAAGAAAGATTTTATGTTACGTTGAAAGTTCTATAAATTAATTAATTGGGGGAAAAGCAAAGGGTTTGCTTTTTCACTTTTCTTTTAAAAAAGCAGATCAATTAGGTAAGGGACCACAATATTTATATATAAAGCACGCTACGGTCGGTCGATCGTGTTAGCCATCCGCTAATCTCCATAACTATATATATAAATATGGTCTCTTTATGGTTAATTGATGTTTTCAGCAGTATACATCATCTCTTTACAAAAGCTTATTAAGAGTGAATCAAAACATTGAGTACCAATTATTCAAGTTATATCGGGTACATACTACATACATATTGATTATATTGATTGATTGTAATAAAAATGAAGGGGAAAGGTGCAAGATTTGTGAAGCAGATAATATCTATGGTAAGGTGCGTAAGTAGAGCGAAATGCATGGCGATAAGGAACAAAACGGACGCCATGAAAGCGCAGTTTATGGTGACAGCATTAACAGTTTTGTCAAAGAAGAACAACTTGATCTCTATTGGAGCGATCTCCGACAAGATTAATGATGCAATAGATGGTCTTCTCATGAAATCCAATCGCGACAACAACGGTAATAAAGAAGATGTTGAGGCGGAGCAAGTGAGCAGCAGCAAAGCCATTGTTCTATACACTAACAATAACAAAGCGGTGGTCGGGGGCGAAATGGGAAATATTCATATTCACGATGATGAATTTGTTATTGATGAGGATAAGTATCCGGACCTAAGGCATTCGTTATTCGACGAGGAGGAGGAAGAGGAGCTTGCTCAGCTATTGGATGATCCGAGTTCGTCCATATCGGCTATAGATATTGTGAAGAATTCAAAGGAGAACAGAGATCACGGTTTCAATCTTGAAGAAGAAATCGATGAGGTGGCGGATTTATTCATTAGCAAATTCCACAAGAACATGCGCCTTCAGAAGCTCCTTTCGTTCAAGAGGCAACACCAAGACCAGATGATGATGGCCGATAAATAATGTGCTTGACGGTCATCCTCTCTCTCTCTCTCTCTCTATATATATATTACTCCGATCCATTATTACTCGATCGTATTATTGCAGTTTAATTTCCTTTTATTTCTTCTTGTATTTTGCCGGAGCTAAGGCGCATGTGTAAGTTCCCACAATAATGGCATCTAGTACGAAGATGTAGTACTTTTGTCATATAAGTCATTGTTTTACAACATTTTTGACAATTCGGAAAATAAGTCTTTGAATACAGTTTGTTAGTTAATACATTTTTAATAGTTAATAAATTAATAATTCATTAGTAAATAGACTTATGTAAAAAATAAATCATTTCATTGGGTTAGTATAAAACAATAATTTATTACAGTACTGTAACTGTATGTTGGGCAAAATACTTAACACGCAAGTGCACGTATCACAAACAAGTAGTAAAAGTGGACTCGTGAGAGTCGGATATCGATCCCACAGGGAATACTTAAATTATCTAATCCTAAGTACCAAATTCTAACAATTATGATTTTTATCCAGCCTACGCAAGGTTGTCAAATTTAATCAATTAAACAATTAAACTAATTAAGAAAGCAAATAATCACGAGAAAATATCAATATAAAAACGGATCTAGGATTTTATCTTCCCCTATGCGGTAATTCGTCACCCAATTAACCTCTATCATGCAAGTTACGATACCCGATTATTAACCCGAGACTCTCAATTACTCATAACCCGCTGTCGCGTGTATTATGAGTCTATTATTTATAACCGATTCACTATATGTCTATGCAAATCAATTATGAATAAAGCATTAAATAACAAGTCTCGCAAACGGCTACCTAAGGTATTATCTGTATGTCTACGATAACATATGCAATTAACACACTCATCCGGTGAAAACTACTCGAAGGCTCTCCTATCCTTGTTCTAATTATTAAAACGATCTGTCAATCAATTCTAACAATAACATATATCAACATAAATTAGCTACGTTCATGTGCTAAATAAAATCAAATAGAAGAAATAATCAAGGAATTTAAACTTGCATAATATTAGAAAAATTGGTTCGAATCACCACATAGGGTTCCAACAAAATCCTAGATTAAAAAACTTAGCTACTCATGTTCTCTACGAAAAGCATAATAAAAATACGATAAATCATAAAAGTTTTCAAATAAAAGTAAAGGGAGAACTATGATGAAGATTCGTCAAGTCTTTGTCTTCGTTGCTCCGTTCTCTTGCTCCTAGATTGCGTGTAAAAAGATAAGATTCCCAATTGTGTGCTTGGCTTGGCCTTATATAGGGTGTAGAAGGATAGGAAGGCGGTTTCCTTGTGTAATTAAACTTCCTTCACTGCGCCTCCTCGTGATCTCGGACGGCCGTGTCAAAATTAACTCTAAAACTCGGACGGCCGTCCGGATTTCAATTCTTCGAAGTTTTGATTTTTTAACTTTTGGCCCACTTTTTCTCCAAAATTTCAGTTTTTACCCCATAAGTTTCCAATTCTTCAATTTGTACCTAAAATACAAATAATCAACATTTTAAGCACCAATTATCGTTAAAACACACCAAAAGCTCCAATTAAAAGGTACGATTAAGTGTAAAAATATACACTTAACACACCCCTAAACTTGAACTTTTGCTTGTCCTCGAGTAAAATCAATTTAAAAGCACAAAACTCGACTACACATCTCATCACATAGATCAATTGATCAATTTCACATTTTCAGAACTTGTAATTATGATAACAATTCTTAGGCATTCGCAAGCTCAACATTCAACAGGACTTAGTCACTCACCATCACCAAAACCACAAATCATACAATTGCTTCAAGCATCCAATATTTGCAAATTAAAGATAGAAATAATTTATACTTACATGCATATACTTGACTCTAAATACTCACCAAATTATTCTACTCAATTAATATTGAGCATTAAGCTATTGAGATACCTAATTGGGCCGACCCAATGGGCCTACAATTTCTTTACCTACTGGGCTACGAGCCCAATATCGAAGACTAATATCACCGAGGCCCCAAACACCTTCAAGTAAGGCTTGGGCCCAACAAAGCAAACTCAACCCAATAAACGACATATAAATAGAGGTTTTACTCATTTTATTAAGGTACGTCCTATTAACTGAGCAATACTACAATACGTATTCTCTGGACTATTTCTACTATCAGCACGTCTGACTTGAGCGTCGGAGGGGTTTTCGCCGGATCAACCCCCGGCTTAGTTCATGTGTTCTATGATCGCAGGTACCTCAGGATCATCAAGTTGTCAAGCTACTGATCTGCTTTGCTCTCCCAGTTCATTTTCTACACTACCCTAGGTGAGCTATATTTTAGCATCATCATTTTGGCGCCGTCTGTGGGAACGATGCAAACCAGATCACGTAGCCAACAAGATCCTCCTGAGGCGTCTGCTCGGAGAGAAAATGACACAGCTAACGACCTCCCACCTCGTGGAGGCTCTGGCTTGCCACCTCCTCCACATCCCATGGATCCGCCTCGCGAGGTTCAGGTGATCCCCATCGAGACCCACCACTCGCCGATCCACCACTCCCTGCTCCTCGAATGGTTCAAATAACCGAGGATGCACTTCAACGCATGATAACAGAAGCTTCAACTTGGGCAGCCACTGAATCAGTGGCACCATATATCGCCACGATGGAAGCAGATGCTCCCAACGCGATACCAGCATCTGCTCCACATGTGGAGCCACCTATGGCACCACCGTCATCGACTCCCTGGGGGCTTACATCTGCCCCCAAAATATTACGCTCGCCAAGGGTTATCGACTCCATGGGGGCTTACATCTGCCCCCAAAATATTTCGCTCGCCAAGGGTTATCGACTCCCTGGGGGCTTACATCTGCCCCCAAAATATTTCGCTCGCCAAGGGTTAACGACTCCATGGGGGCTTACATCGCCCCCAAAGTATCTCGTTCGCCAAGGGTTATCGACTCCCTGGGGGCTTACATCGCCCCCAAAATATCTCGTTCGCCAAGGATTATCGACTCCCTGGGGGCTTACATCTGCCCCCAAAATATTTCGTTCGCCAAGGGTTATCGACTCCCTGGGGGTTCACATCGCCCCCAAAACATTTCATTCGTCATAGCAGGAGCCAACGCTCCTCCTCGTGAGGCCCCACTGGGTCCTACTTCTAACGGTTCAGATAACCGAAGAAGACCTTCAGCGTATGATCACGGAAGATTCAACTCGTGCTGCCACTGAATCAGTGGCACCATATATCGCCAAGGTTGGGCATCTCACCCCAGATGTTCGTGATCGCCTCATCCTAAATGGGGAGCTATCCCATCCTAAAGGTGCACATCCCACCTCAAGGAACGAGGATAATCTCCCTACTCAAAAAAATAGAACATCCCCAAGGGGGTGCACATCCCATCTCAAGAGACGAGTATAATCTCCCTACTCAAAAAATAGAACATCCCCAAGGGGGCACACATCTCATCTCAAGGAACGAGGATAATCTCCCTACTCAAAAAATAGAACATCCCCAAGGGGGCACACATCTCATCTCAAGGAACGAGGATAATCTCCCTACTCAAAAAATAGAACATCCCCAAGGGGGTGAATATCAACCAAATAAAAAAGAAAAAGAAAAAGATGAAGATGAAAAAATAGAAGAAAAAAAGAAGACGATGAAAAAAGAGAAGAACAAAGAAGAAGAAAAAAGAAAAAGAAAAAATAGAAGAAAAAAGAAGATGATGAAAAAAGAGAAGAAGAAAGAAGAAGAAAAAAGAAGATGAAAAAATACAAGAGCAAGAAGAAGAAAAAAAAGAGTAATAGAAGAAGAATTAGAAAAAGAAAGAAAAAAGAAAAAAGGGGGAGCCGCAGCCGAGCCAAGCCGCGCGCGCGCGGCTCTTAAAAAAAAAAAAAAAAAAAAAAAAAAAAGGGGATGGCGCGCGTGCACAGCACGCGCGCGTGGAGAACACGCGCCTAACGTGCGCGCGTGCGTCAGCAAAAAAACAAAAAAAAAAAAAAAAAAAAAAAGAGAGGAAGAGGTGCGCGTGGCGACCACGCGCCTGACGCGCGCGCGTGCACAGCACGCGCGCGTAAAAAAAAAAAAAAAAAAAAAAAAAGTACCTCACGCGCGCGCGCGCCTTCCCATGCACGCGCGCGCGCCTCCCAAGGCCTCCTTGGAGAGCGCGCTCCCATGTAATTGGACTCAACTTTCACCGCCCTCCACCAAATTGCGCGTAGATTTTGACTCACTTCTCCAAATCGCACGAGAATTTCAACGCGCTCCACCAAATTCCGCGAGCTCTTTAACGCACCTACCAAATAACGTTCGTTATCAAATGGAAAAAAAAAATGTATTTCTCCACGCCATGCCAACGATTAACGCAAGACTACAGCACCGATCTACTCTCAATACGATCCGGTACCCCTTTCGACTTGGCTCCCACATCGTCTCGAGAGTGGGGGGCTTGCAAGACAACTTCCACGAGGAGCCAACTCGCTCATTACTACCACCCGCAGCGAGACAACTCCCACGAGGAGCCAACTCCCTCGGGTCTACGAAACCATAGCGAGTAAACTCCCACGAGGAGAAGTCCCGGAGGATGTCTGCAGCTTCTTAGCCATACTCCTTGTAACTACGCCCATGCTTGATGAATTTGAAGAAGCAGCCTTCATCGTGAACGTAGAACAGCTACTAGGATCTTCGAGAGAGAGAAGATATGAGAGGTAGAGAGGTCCCCACCGGGTGTGCCAAAATTTGTAACAACAAATTCTTATCTGCGATATAAACAAACAAGAAAAATTGAACAAGGATGATTTTTATTGAATTAAAATAAATAAATTGCGGTTAAAATCTCTATTTTAATCATCTGATTCTTCTCTCTAGAACAATATATAGTTGACTTGATTTTTCGGAGTCGGGTCGTTGACTTGATCTTCTCCGGATTTGATTTTGGATTTGAATGACGTTTTCCAAGGGTCTCGCGACTTGAATTTCGGATCGAACGTTGAACTTTGACTAAATTTGACTTGAAGATCTTGAAATTCTTGATGGATTTGGCCCTTCAATCTTCTAATGATCTTGACTTGAATTGATTAACGTTAATCCGAAGGTTTGGCACCGTTATCTCGGATCGAATGCTAGATTTGATGAAGAATGCCTTGAATTTGCTCAAGAACACCTCGAATATGACGAAGAACACTTTGAATGTAGAGAGAGAATCTTACCTCCTACGAATTCTTCTTCTTTGCTTCTTGAATTGTAGAGAGAATTTTGCTCCTACGGTTTCTGCTCTTTCAGTTGTGTTTTTAATTGTGAAGGGAGGATCCCTATTTATAGTGGTAGAATAAGAGTCCTTGATGGGCCTTACTGATGATGTGGCGCGATTTGATTGGCCCGATTTAAATTGATATTTATCTCTTGTAACTTGGAAGAGAAGAAACAATTCTATTGGCCAATAATTAATTGATATTTATCCCTTATAATTTGGAAGAGAATAAATAATTCTATTGGTCAATATATATATTTAAAATCAATTATCTATTTAATTTAGGAATCAATATTAAATACCTAAAATTAAAATAGACAAATATTAATATACGCCACTTTTCATGGCATATAATTTGATTTGATTTATATTCAAATATCTAATTACGGAACTGCCATTGAATTTGCATGAAACTCCTTGTCCCCATAATTGCATAATTGCCCCTTTGTTTGGATAAAATTCATTTATCTACACATATATATATATATATATATATATATATATATATATATATATATATATATATATATATATATATATATATATATCTCTTTTTTTTTCGAAGAAGAAGAAAGACCTTATAAGAATTTTCGACCGAACTCCAAGGGGTAATTATTCAAAAATCTCCACTTTTGTACCTTCTACATATTGGCTAAAAGAAAGAACGCCTTTTCTCCGAGGCTCAAATCAAGGTTCGAAGGATACGTTCGATAAAAAGGTAGGCTTGAAAGGCTCATACGGTTCAAAGAAGGCCCAAATCATATCCCAAATCACTCACTACCCAATACTTCGTATCATAAATGTCCTAAGGTGAGTTTTAAAACCGAACAAAGCATGACTTAGCACAAATAAATTCCAAATTTAAAATACAAAACATTCAACCAAAGCAATGCACAAGGTGTGATTCCTAACAATAATTCGCTTCTACGTTCCGTTGAATCAACACACAAGTAATCTCATCATCAAACATTGATCATCTCTCATCATCATAATTCATCGATGCATCGATCCAAGCAATTGTTTTTTTATTTTTTTAATCAAATAATAAAAAGACAACTAAAACAAAACCGAAAACATGCAAACTAACAATCAATTAAAGCACAATTAAAACGCACATAAAAGAAAACAAATAATTAACCACCCCCAAACTTAAAATTCACATTGCCCTCAATGTGATTCGCACGAAGTTTAAGGATAGAAAACACTTGATTAAGCGTCAGGACCATCACCGGGTTGCTCACCACCTCCGCCTTGCTCATGAGCATCACCATCCTCCTCATCCTCCAATAGCTCGGGTAGTGGCTCAAGAATCGGTGCGGGCAACGGGTCCGGTTCGGCGCATTCGGGGGTACCGCACGCCAAATGGCGCACAATAGCTTGGAGCATCTTCCCCGACCACCGTTGAAGGGATTCGATTGTGCTAACTTTGTGCTCCACCGTGGCTAACCGATTTCGAGTAATAACTAGCTCTCGTTCCATTCTCCTTTGAAAACGGCGGTCCGAACTTGTGCTTGGACCCTCGGGTGGAGCTAGTTGTTGGCCATCGGCGGGTTGCTCTCCAGCATAGATGGGTGCCTTGAATTGTCGGGTCGCAAGGTTACTAATCGGCTTCCGGATTTGTGTGTCAATATCCGTCGTTTTAGTTGGAACCTTTGCCTACTTGCATAAGCCGGTAACGAGGCAAGGGAAGTAGAGCCCTTTGGAGTTGTTGGTCATGGAGATCAAAAAACGGTCGGAAATGATTTCTCCAATGTTGATCTGTGTTCCCTTCAAAATGTAATATGCAAGAGCACACCGTTCATGGTTCATTTGAGTCCACGAGCGAGTGGGAATGAGGTTAGCGCATATGAAAGTAAGGCATGCCTTGCCTATTTGGTGGATGCATTTCCACTCCAACTCGTATTCCTCATCGGTGGAGAATTCGGACAAAATTGGGGGTCCATCGCATAATACCTCGCCGAGTTGATCTTTTGTTACCGCGAGTTGCATTTGTTCCCAATTGAATGCCTCATGTCGGGTGTTGTAGAAGGAGTTAATGGCCTTGGCACTCCAATCTACTCGCTTTCCTCGAACCGTGCTCGTCTTCCTATCCGAAGTTAGGAGGATACGGGTGTTGGCATAGAACTCGCGGACCAAAGACAAATTGATCGACTCCTCCGGTTCCAACAATGATTGCCACCCTCGTCGTATGAATTCTTGATTCAACGGTTCAAACTGCGGTAGGGTGACCGTATATGCACGCTCCGTCACGAGTTTTTACACCGTTTGTTTGGCAAATAGGGCCTTGGAGCCTTCAACAAAAAAGGCATCGTCATCGGGAGTTGGAACTTGGTCGGCTTTCTTGCCCTTCCCCTTTCCCTTCGAAGTGCCTTCTCCTTTCGAAGTGCCTTCTCCGTCACGTCCTCTTTTTCCCATGATGTGAGAATGCCTTGTGGAAGGGATTTGAAGTGAATTGGGGTGCAAAATTTTCTCCAAACTTGACTCGGGCAAATTGTCGAACACCTTGTGGGTGTTCCTTGTTGAATGAGTTTTTGGAGAAATTTGCACCCTTCTTGAATCCTCCCTGCAAGAATCAACAAAATCCACAGTGTTGAGTGTTATGTGTGTGTAGTTGGTGAATTTTAGGCGAAATTTTTCAAATAAAAGGAAAATTTTGAAAAGAGGAAGCTAGGGTTCGAAGTGGGAGAGAGAGAGGATTTGGAATTGTGAAAATTGTGGTGTGGAAACCCTTCTTTAATACGCCCTTTTTTTTGTTTCGCACGGCCGTGTGAATAATTTCACTGTTTTCCCGTACGGCCGTGCGAAATTTGAATTTTGGGCAGTAGCCTACTGTTCCTCGCACGGCCGTGCGAGATTTCAGCGTAAATTCCGCACGGCCGCGCCCCAAGTCAATTTTGGGCAGTAGCCTTCTCCGATTCTCAGACGGCCGTGCGAAATTTTAGTTATTTTTTCGCACAGCCGCGCCCCTCACCGAATTTATACAGTAGCTCCTCCAAAATCTCACACGGCCGTGTGAAATTTTTGCCTTTTTCTTGCGCGGCCGTGTGAAATGTGAAAATTGCATTTTAACCCCTGAAAATAAAAATTTCTTATTTCATTAGTGTGCATGCTTTTTAATAAAAAATAAAAACTAAAACTATCAAAACGAATAAAATAAAAGAAAGAAAATCAAAATCTCGGGTTGCCTCCCGAGAAGCGCTAAGTTTACAGTCTTAAGCCAGACTTTGTCTGCTTCTTTGTTCAAGCTAACGTGACCGAAGTCACTTGGCGATTGAATTCCCCTCCCCGATAATGCTTGAGGCGTTGCCCATTGACTTTGAAAGATTTTCCAGTTTCGGAATCCAATAACTCGACTGCACCGTGCGGAAATACTTCGAGTATATTAAACGGTCCGGACCATCTGGACTTGAGTTTTCCCGGAAACAACTTTAGACGAGAGTTGTAAAGGAGTACCAATTGACCCTTTTGAAATTCTCGATGCAATATCTTGTTATCGTGCCAACGCTTGGTTTTTTCCTTGTACACACGATTGCTTTCATAAGCATTCAATCTCAATTCATCGAGCTCGTTGAGTTGCATCATTCGTTTCCCCTTGCATGCTTCAAGATCGAAATTCAGTTTCTTAATTGCCCAAAACGCATTATGCTCCAATTCAACCGGTAGATGACACGCCTTGCCATAAATCAATCGAAACGGTGTCATCCCAAGTGGAGTTCTGTAAGCTGTACGATATGCCCAAAGTGCATCGTCTAATTTTCTCGACCAATCCTTCCGGGTGGGACTCACAACGTTTTCGAGGATGTTTTTGATTTCACGATTCGTGACCTCGGCTTGCCCGTTCGTCTGTGGGTGGTAGGCCAATGCGACCTTGTGCTTTACACCATACTTGGCCAAGAGTGCCTCGAATTGTTTATTGCAAAAGTGAGTGCCTCCATCACTAATAATTGCTCGTCGTGTTCCAAAGCGAGTGAAAATCTGTCTTTTCAAGAAGGCACAAACCACTGCAGAATCATTAGTAGGAAAGGCGGCCGCCTCAACCCATTTAGATACATAATCGACGGCCACTAAGATGTATAGGTTATTGAATGATGGGACAAAAGGCCCCATAAAATCTATTCCCCATACATCGAAGGGCTCTACTTCGATCATTGTATTTAATGGGAGTTCGTGCCTCCTAGAAATATTACCAACTCGCTGGCATCTATCGCAACTTGATACAAAATTATAGCAATCTTTAAACAGAGTTGGCCAAAAGAAACCTGATTGAAGTACCTTCCTCGCCGTGCGCTCACCTCCATAATGCCCCGCATATTAGTCCGAGCCATGGCAATAAAAAAGTATATCTCCTTGCTCGCTTTCCGGTACACATCTTCGAATTACTAGATCGCTGCATTGTCTAAACAAAAAGGGTTCTTCCCAAAAGTAGAAATGCTCATCGTGTAAAAACTTATTTCGTTGATGAAAAGTGAGCTCAGGTGGAAGCACATGGCTAACTAAATAATTCACAAAATCCGCATACCATGGTACTTCTTGATTATCAACAACAAAAAATTGTTCATCCGAAAAGTTTTCATTAATGCAAATTGGATCTTTTAATTCCGTTTCTAGCCTAGATAAATGATCGGCTACTTGGTTCTCGCTACCCTTACGATCACGAATTTCCAAATCAAACTGTTGCAACAGTAAGACCCACCTAATAAGTCTAGGTTTTGTTTCTTTTTTTTCTATCAAATATTTCAAAGCCGAGTGATCCGTAAAGACAATGACCTTTGTGCCTATAAGATACGATCTAAAATTTTCAAATGCAAAAACAACTGCTAGCAACTCTTTTTCAGTAGTGGTATAGTTTAATTGAGCCTCGTTTAGAGTTTTACTAGCATAGTAAATTGAATGAAATTTTTTATTCTTTCTTTGACCCAACACGGCACCTACCGCATAATCACTAGCATCACACATAAGTTCAAAGGGTTCATTCCAATCAGGCACAACAATAATAGGAGCAGTTACTAACCTTGTTTTCAAGTCTTCGAACTTTGAGGCATTCGTCATTGAAGTCAAATTTGACGTCCTTCTCCAACAAATTGCACAATGGTTTGGCAACCTTAGAAAAATCCTCGATGAACCGCCTATAGAATCCTGCATGTCCCAAAAAACTTCGAATTCCCTTTACAGAAATTGGTGGCGGCAATTTCTCGATTGTCTCAATTTTTGCTTGATCGACCTCTAACCCCTTCCTTGACACCTTGTGTCCAAGCACAATCCCTTCTTGTACCATAAAGTGACACTTTTCCCAGTTGAGCACCAAATTTGTCTCTTCACACCTGCGAAGAACCTTAGCCAGTATTTGGAGACAAGTGTCATACGTATCACCGAAAACAGAAAAATCGTCCATAAAAATATCAAGACCACATTCAACCATGTCCGTAAGAATTGCCATCATACAACGTTGAAAAGTAGCAGGAGCATCGCATAAACCGAAAGGCATACGTCTAAAGGCAAAAGTACCAAAAGGACGAGTAAAAGTGGTTTTGTCTTGATCCTCATGAGCTATGGCGATTTGATTATAACCGGAATACCCATCTAGAAAACAATAAAATTCTTGACAATCTAGCCTATCAAGCATTTGATCAATAAAGGGCAAGGGAAAGTGGTCTTTTCGAGTGGCTTTATTCAATTTTCTATAATCCATGCAAATTCGCCAACCCGTTACTGTCCTAGAAGGGATTAATTCATTTTTTTCGTTTTTTTATCACAGTCATCCCCCCTTTCTTAGGTAGACATTGTACCGGACTAACCCACGCACTATCAGAAATAGGAAAAATAATACCTGCGTCTAACCACTTGATGATTTCTTTCTTCACAACTTCCTTCATGACGGGGTTCAATCGCCTCTGCTGTTCCACTGAAGATTAATGGCTCTCCTCCAATATGATCTTGTGCATGCAAAAAGTTGGACTTATGCCCTTGATGTCGGAAATTGTCCATCCAAGTGCTAGCTTGTGCTCTCGCAAGACATCCAAAAGTCTCTTTTCCTGTAGACATGTCAAAGATGAAGAAATAATAACAGGTAAGGTATCATGAGCTCCAAGATACATATATTTGAAATGAGAAGGTAAAACTTTAAGCTCAAGTTTCGGAGGTTCGATCTCTGAAGGCTTAAAAGTGACAGATAGCGGGAGTTCCGTTTCCAAACTTTCGAAGCGTGGTCTTGACAGCGGCTTTGCTGAATCCAACCAACATAATTGTTCCGTCATTGCTTCTTCATCAATTGATGTTCCTACACTCAAAGATGCTTCCAACAGATCCGCAATTAAAGGTTCCATAAAATCAAAATTCAATTGATCTAACACATCAAAAGCAAAACATTCATCAACCTCTTGAGGGTGCTTCATTGTACGGAAAACATCAAATTTAATCATTTCATCCCCCAAAGACTTAGATAAAATGCCATTATACACATCAATTATAGTTCTACCCATTCTCAAAAAAGGTCTTCCCAAAATCAAAGGAATTTCTTTATCTTCTTCCATATCAAGAACTACAAAATCTGCAGGAAAGATGAATTTATCTACTTTAACTAACACATCCTCTACTATTCCTTTTGGGTATATGAGTGATCTATCGGCTAACTGTAAAGTCACAGATACCAATTTTATATCTCTTAATCCCAAACTTTGAAAAACTGAGAAAGGCATGAGATTAATGCTCGCTCCTAAATCTATGAGAGATTTTGCAAAGAACTTACCTCCGATAGCGACTCGAATCGTAAACTTACCCGGGTCTCCAAGCTTTGGTGGAATTGGGCGAGTAAGAATGGCACTGCATTGTTCGGTTAAGGCTATCATCTCATGTTCACCGAATTTCCGTTTCTTCGATACCATGTGTTTCAAAAAATTTACCCAATGAGGCATTAGTTCAAGTGCTCGAGTAAAAGGAATATGAATATGTAATTCATTCAATTTCTCAAGAAAAAATTTGTAATACGACTCATTCTTTGCCTTTATCTGGCGTTGAGGATAAGGTACTTGTGGGGTCGGCTTAGGCGCAACGACCCTTTTCTCACCTGGGGGATCTGTCAGAGTCTCAACTTCTTTTTCTTGTTGCTCCCCTCCATCCTTGCTTGTCGCCTTCTTCGTCACTTCTTCCAATTATCTCCCATTCCTCAAACTTATGGCTTTGCATTGCTCGTTGATGCCCTTTCGAGGATCTTCTGTGTTTGATGGTAATGTACCGGCTAGCCTCGCGTTTAGTTGGGTTGCAAATTGACCCATCTGTGTTTCCAAATTTCGGATGGATGCTTGGGTAGACGTCATAAATTGGGCCAAGATATTTGCGAGGTCTCCACCTTGAGGTGGAGCTTGAGGCGGATTTTGGAATCCGGGAGCTGGCCGTGAATAACTAGGAGGTTGACCTTGAGGTGGTGCTTGCGTTTGTCCTTGGTGATTTCCTCCCCACCCAAAGTTAGGGTGATCTTTGCATCCCGGGTTATAAGTGTTGGAGTACCGGTTCCTTTGTTGTCGGTTGGTGTCATGCACATAATTTAGAGACTCCGTTTCTTCTATGCACTGGTCGGGAACTTGGACTGCATGGACTTGCTGAGTCTGCAAAGCCGCTACTTGCTTTGATAGCTTCTCTAACTGGGCCGTGATTGCAGTGACCCCGTCTGACTCCAAAATTCCTCCCGTTTTAACGGCTCTGCTATTTGACCGATCCGATGCCCGCATGTATTTATTTCTAGCGATTCGCTCCAAAAGTTGGTATGCTTCGTCGTAGGTCAAACTCATGAACATTCCTCCAGCTGCAGAGTCGAGCACAATCCTCGAGTTATCTTGCAATCCATCGTAGAATATTTGCAGCTGGCGCCATTCCTGAAGTCCATGATTAGGGCATCTCCGAATTAATTGTTTGAACCGCTCCCACATCTCGAATAACGCTTCACCGGCTTCTTGTATGAAATTCTGTATTTCTCTCCAGATTCTTTCAGTTTTTGTTGGGGAGTTGTATGTGTTCATGAAGAGTTGTGCTAGCTGGGGCCAAGACGAGATGGAGTGCGGTGCACGAGTTTGTAACCATTCTCGGGCTCCTCCTTGAAAACAGTGCTTAAACATGCGGAGTTGTGGAGATTCATGAGCTAATCCGCTGAATAACCCATTGTTTTGGAACATAGTGAGGAGTCCCGCTCGAATTTTGAAATTGTTGGCTTCAATGGTGGGCTGCTGGATGCTTGATTGAAACCCATTGAGTGTTGGAACGGTGTACTCATGTAATGCTTGTTGACGAGGTGGTGGATTAATTAGCTGAAGTTGATCTTGCTCGTTGACGATATTTCCTGCCACAATCGGTAGGCGCCCTTGGTCATCTCCTCTACGATTAATCTCTTCTTCCATTGTTGCGGGAACGTTTCGAGCTAACCGTTGATTTCTCCTGGCGTGCCTAAACATTCGCTCAATTTCGGGATCAAGAGGTAGCAAGTTCGTGTCGTGTCCTCTTCGCATAAAAAGTACCTAAAACAAAAAAAATAAATAAATAAAAAATTAAATAAGGAAATAAAATAATTAAAATAAATAAATAAAACGGCTGAAGTAAGAAAAATTGCTCAAATTTAATATTAGGATAAATAAATAATTTAGCCGTAATCCCCGGCAACAGCGCCAAAAACTTGTTGGGCTAAATACCTAACACGCAAGTGCACGTATCGCAAACAAGTAGTAAAAGTGGACTCGTGAGAGTCGGATGTTGATCCCACAGGGAATACTTAAATTATCTAATCCTAAGTACCAAATTCTAACAATTATGATTTTTACCCAGCCTACGCAAGGTTGTCAAATTTAATCAATTAAACAATTAAACTAATTAAGAAAGCAAATAATCACGAGAAAATATCAATATAAAAACGGATCTAGGATTTTATCTTCCCCCTATGCGCTAATTCGTCACCCAATTAACCTCTATCATGCAAGTTACGATACCCGATTATTAACCCGAGACACTCAATTACTCATAACCCGTTGTCGCGTGTATTATGAGTCTATTATTTATAACCGATTCACTATATGTCTATGCAAATCAATTATGAATAAAGCATTAAATAACAAGTCTCGCAAACGGCTACCTAAGGTATTATCTGTATGTCTACGATAACACATGCAATTAACACACTCATCCGGTGAAAACTACTCGAAGGCTCTCATATCCTTGTTCTAATTAAAAAAACGATCTGTCAATCAATTCTAACAATAACATATAGCAACATAAATTAGCTACGTTCATGTGCTAAATAAAATCAAATAGAAGAAATAATCAAGGAATTTAAACTTGCATAATATTAGAAAAATAGGTTCGAATCACCACATAGGGTTCCAACAAAATCCTAGATTAAAAAACTTAGCTACTCATGTTCTCTATGCAAAGCATAATAAAAATACGATAAATCATAAAAGTTTTCAAATAAAAGTAAAGGGAGAACTATGATGAAGATTCGTCAAGTCTTTGTCTTCGTTGCTCCGTTCTCTTGCTCCTAGATTGCGTGTAAAAAGATAAGATTCCCAATTGTGTGCTTGGCTTGGCCTTATATAGGGTGTAGAAGGATAGGAAGGCGGTTTGCTTGTGTAATTAAACTTCCTTCACTGCGCCTCCTCGTGATCTCGAAGGGTCGTGTCAAAATTAACGCTGAAACTCGGACGGCCGTCCGGATTTCAATTCTTTGAAGTTTTGATTTTTTCACTTTTGGCCCACTTTTTCTCCGAAATTTCAGTTTTTACCCCATAAGTTTCCGATTCTTCAATTTGTACCTAAAATACAAATAATCAACATTTTAAGCACCAATTATCGTTAAAACACACCAAAAGCTCCAATTAAAAGGCACGATTAAGTGTAAAAATATACACTTAACACTGTACAAACTCAATATCTTTAGTAGTTTTTTATAACACATTGTCTTTGTTATAGCCTATAGACACTTTATTTTATCAATAAAATTTGTGTTGATCAAAAGAACTAATTTTACGATTGTTGTGAAATCAAAAATTACAAGATGCTTGTGAAATCCCAAATTACAAAATGGATCGCTACGGTCCAAAGGCTATCAAAACCAATGTTGTCAGAACCGGGCAGAACAGGCCAATCCGACCGGTTCAACCGAGACCCATAGCAGATCCGGTCCAATTCAACACCCAAAAATGGGAAAGTTTAAAAACAGAGTCGATCTGTTCGGAATAGGAAAAGGACCTTTCAAACTAGTCTTAACCGGTGAAAAAAACACCCAAAATCGGTGAAAAACCCGGTCAAACCGGGTTCAAAACAAAATGAAAAACAAAGGGCCAAGAAAAAAAAAGTGTAAACTTATTACCTTATTTTGGGTCATCGAAAGAGGTTTGAGAGATGTGCAGCTACTGTGCCAATTGATAATAAATTTTGATTTGGTGAATGAATTATGGAAAAAAGAAATACGAGTAGAAAAAAAAGATGATTTTGCAGGGACCCAGTCCCGCTAGATGTAGCGCATAAATGAAAAGAATGGAAGGATATATATGGCTTATGAGTTGATCGCAATAGGACACACTAAATGCTTCTTTAGTTTGAATGATAAAAGGGCTAGGATGATTTACATAATAGTGTGATATAAAGCATGTTGAATGTTATTAGTCATGTCATTTGGTCTATTGTATTAAGTCATGACTAATAATCTTTTGACTAGTCAATTTCCATCTTGTTTACATGATTTAAACATATTAGGTGGGATTAAATGCATAGTGTCGTAAATGCCCTTAATTCATATTATATTTTAATGTGGACTTTTAATATGTACAATTAATGGTAGAAATCGCCTTCCCCCAATAACATCCGTCAAAAACTCTAATTTCGAATACTTTCAAAACAAATTTGCCGATTTTTGTTGTGGAACTGTTTATTTGGAGAGTGAATGGTTCTGGTAGTAATAACAACAAAAGGAGTGAGAATAGCAACAGGTTTTGTTCGAACAAAATATACCGCGAGCATCCAATTTTTGTGACTGCGGCCAGAAGCTTCTTGTGCAAACATCATGGACGCCGCTAAATCCAGGACAGCGGTTTCTATCAGGTCCATAGCGGGGGGTAATCATTTATCCTCATTTTGCACTGATTTATTGATAATATATGTTGCCTTGAGTATATAGCAATACTGTTTTTGTTTAAAACATATAATAATTGTTGCATGTGAATTTGATAGTTATATTGTTATAACAATCATTACATAAAAAAAGAATGGGATTTATTTTAAACATTTGACTAATTTGTAAAGCAACCCATTAAGCTATAATGGTTCATTAATTCTAACCAGCAATGTCAAGCAAGTTGTTGAAATTATATATTATTTCACCCAACAATGTGTGCATCCTTTTGTAAAATGACATTAAATTAAAATGATTATCAGGGTATTGCTTGTTCGACCTTCTATTGGTATGATCCTGAGATGTGTTAAAGATCGAAAGCGATAATCCCGGGTTTGATAAAGAGAATAAATACATTAGAATAAAAAATTCCATTGCAGATTCCAGTTTTGTTAAACAAATAACAGATGTGGAATCCCAACTGGAGCTGAAGAGTGAGAATAAGGAGGTGAGTATGGCATACCATCTGTCAACTAGTTGTGCGATTGCAGTGGTTGTTAGTGCCTTAGTTTTGTATTCATTGTTTTCGTAGTAAGTTTTACTCAACTGTATTTTGCAAAGAAATGGTGAACCGGCGGTTCTTATGTTGAACACAAGTGTTTTTTTTTTCCATTTCGTTATTCAAATACGAGGTTTGTTCTATTAACTATTACATAGTGTTGTAACTGTTATCGGTATGATGTAGTTATGAATTGTAAACCGACCTAACAATGGTTTTGATTTTCCATTTCCATTGAGAGCTACAAATGTTTAGTGAACATTGTTTCCATTAATTATGGTTTCGCTTTTCCATTTCCATGATCTGGTACAATTGTTTACCAAAAGTAAATTTCAGTGTTTTCTACTTTGTATGAATAATAAGTTAGTACATTTTGAATGCAATAAATTACATGTAATTTATCATACTTTGGGTACATATATTTCATTAAAAACAGTTGAGTAGTTATCGAAAATATATTTTCGAAAAATAAGATATAACCAATTGGCAGATACAAGAAATACATAAAAGTAGTTAATCATTAATATCTGATTGAAAATAGGCAATCTAGTCCCATGAAGAATTTACCCTACGAAATACCGCCCGTACGTATGTGACAATTTGGGAACTTAATCCCGAACAAAAGACACAAACTTAATAATAACTTAGGTAAATATCAACCCAATGCAGTCACGAAACAAGATTAACTCATGTACACGAACTTGGGATTAATCGGCAACAACCGATCCATCGGCATCATAATTACCAGCATCATCATGTTGATAGCTGATACCCACAGCTGGTTCATCGTCTTCATTTGGCCCTCCATCGTTTCCGATGTCATTATCTCTAATGTTCGGAACTTCGTGATCCGGGAATACAACCGGTTCGGCTTCTACCAGACCGTCACTTCTATCATCTTCGTCATCTTCATCACTCAATAGTAGGTTAGTCAGGCTGAATCCCATTATCCCATCAAAGTTGCATGCCGGTGCTTGTTTGTATTCGAACACAAAATTGTACTCTCCGAACAACGGAAACCCGTTAACCCTAAACATCCTCTCTTTCTCCGTCTCGTATATATTATATGGAAGACAACTTAAATTATATTGTAACATTTGTTTTGAAACAAACGAGTACACTACATTTAAGAACATATATTAAAGACTTACTTGCCGATTCCATGGCCAAAAACTCTTTTCCAAAGTGATCTTTTTTGTACGACGGTTGAACATCACACCATCCGCCGCAATATAACACTTAAATGACAAAAATCGGTTTCGAAACCAATCCATTCTGTACTTTATGTCAATCTCATCGAATTTTTTTTCGAAATGGAAGTTCATTATCAGATTCACTTCAAAGATGAGATCTTCATACGCCTCGTTGTTACGCAGAGTTTCAATGGATCGGGCAACTTCAGCAACTGATTCCATTAAAAAATCATCTTATTCGAAGGGCCAGCTGGGAGTGTTAAGCATGGCCAACATCCTCTGATTACGGGTTATTGACCTGGACATGATCTTAGAAACATTGAACAAGAAATGTCATTACAAAACTATAGAATTTACATATACAAATATGCACCATAAAATCGATATTGCAAACCTTGGTACAACCTAACCTTAGTTGGTCAGACGAAGATTTTTTAAGGTTAGGAAAATGAATAATTGAGATTTAAAAAAAAATTATCTTAACCACCTCACTATCCTGCATTTATAATCAAATTTATGTTGATATGATTTGTGCTGTCTAATAGCCGCTCCTGGCAACCAATCGACGCCTGAGGTGCTACAAATGTACTCAGCCTTATTTTAATCGTCAATTGATGTTGCATATATGGCTTCCCATATTTGAAAACGTAACCAACCAATTCGTATTTAATGTTTATACTTATTACACTACATGCCCTCCCACTTGTATGTTCATTTTTTTCTGCAATTTTTCAATTGTATCAGTGTCATTCAATTTCAACTGCTCCATTGCATAATCTAATTATGAAGAAAATTATATGCTCTATCTTTGTAAAGTTATTTAAAGTTTGTGTTTTCAATCCCAACATTAAATTGTCGGAGATAATGTTTGTGGCTCATAAATGTGTTCACATCCTAACTCTCCTCAACCAACGCAATTTGTTAGGGTTTCACTGTCTTATAAATGACGAGTACGTAGCTGCCAAATGTAAGAATCTATTTACAAATCAAATTAAAAATATATGCATGGCACCAAAGAAAAAACCAATTTTTTGACAAGAAGATTTTTTGTACGAGCTAAAATGGAATGAAAGAATCGATGATTATTTCATCGAGCTATGATGTATGGAATCAAGTCTTGGCAATATCAAACGTGAAGAGAAGAATACACTAGCACTCTTCAGTTGTCAAGAAGCAATGCATAACAAGTTTAACACATTCTTTTCATACAAACATCTGACCAAGAAGCTGAATTTGTTATTCAAACGTTTTAAGACGTTCCATTGGATTCTTGCACAAGACGGTGTTGTTTATAATTCGTCTACGAACATCGTTTCTGCACCGACGGTACATGGGATTATATTTCGAAGGTATTTACTTCTCTCTAGCGTAATACAATAAACACACACACACACACACACACACACACACACACACACACACATATATATATATATATATATATATATATATATATATATATATATATATATATATATATATATATATATATATATATATATGTATGTTAGAGTAGGTGACCAACAAGCCAACTTGTGGTTGTGGTCTTTCATATTTATTATTGTAATAAACAAACCTTTTTCGTATTAATGATAAAACACCTTGGCATTCTATATCTTTGTCCCTTTGTCACAAGTATATATATATAGTCCTTACAGTTATTAAAAGTACTAGTAATTGATTGTTATGATCGTGAGATATCTACTTTAGTATTATAACTGTTAAACGTGTTCCTAGTCGAAAGGGTTACGCCACCAATGAGGATATCGGCCTTTCCCATAGTAGTTAGTGTATGTGTACTGCATCTCATCAGTAAATGGTGTTGTGATATCGGCATGCATAAGTGGGTACTCGTAAGTCGACGAGTTCACTGAACTGTCTCACCCTAGAAATCTCCAAGTGGTTCTCAATAATCGAGTAGAGATATCTATGGTATAGTTGTACACCATTAGTCCTGATGACCTAGACATCACCGTGACTTCACTAGAGGACCAGCTGTATTGTGACCTGTCCCTGCGTTCCACCGAGGACCATCCCAAGGGCCAGTGTTCGTGCAATCCGAAATCTAGTGGGAGGTCTGTGCATTGTAGTCGGGGATTCGATCGCTAGAATAGTCTTGGATGTCCGGTGTGTTCTCATAGTTTGTAATCTCTAAGTCTTTGGCCAAAGCTGACTAAGTGATGATTAGAGAATTCGATTCTCTAAGTGATGCACGTACCGATTACAACACTTAGAACGACCGCACAATCATTGAACTACTAAGGAGGTCTCGATGAACCAATGCCTCTAGTTCAATCGGGACATATGGATCGAAGGGATCGTACAGTACGTTAACTATATCAAAAGGTTCTTGCAGGCACTTCAGTTGTATCTGGGGAATCATGACCCGTAGTTGCTAGACGCCAATCTTGATTCGTTGGGTGATTAAGGTGAAACGAGCTTCATCTTAATCCTAACTCTAAGGGACGAGTTTTGACCACAAAGGGTTGTGGGCCCACGGCTAGCTTACACGTGAACCATCGAGGGTCACACTGCTCGTGCACATGAGATCTTTGAATAAACAGTCAGAGATAAAAATATTTTATATTAGCATGATTGGAAGTCAATATGATTGGGTCCAACATTCGTAATTTGGAATTATGAATGAGAATAAGAAAAGGAAAAGAATAGGCGAACATGTTAGTGAACTTTCTAAATCGGGAAGTTTCCAAATTTAAAAAGTGCACTGAATTAGGGTTTCCACTTTTAGAAAGTTGGAAATCGAGAGTTGGCACTCGTAACGACGAGGACATTAAAATGATTCCGAAAATGTAATCGTTACAATTTTCCAATCATTGAATTGAAAGAAACGAGCGAATAAAGAACTAACGTACTTAAGCTGTTTGGGCCCGGTTCAACTTAAGCCCGTTAGGGCTTTTAAGCAAGACACTATAAATACTTGATTTATAGGTCTTTCACAAACATACAACCCTAACTAAACCCTAGCTGCTCTCGTCTCTCTCTCGGCCGACCTCAACCCGCTGCCACCAGCGCCGCCGCCATCGCCAACTCGCCGGAATCGGCCACCCCTTGGCCGATCCTATATATATATATATATATATATATATATATATATATATATATATATATATATATATATATATATATATATATTACATTCTCATGTAAACCTTATGCTTTGCACCGAACAGACAATTCATTTCTCTTACGCTTACCGTCCTTATGGAGAACAAAAGTACGTGGCTCTAAAGTGTATCCTTGGCTCAGAACCCGTCAACAATCCCAACGCTGACGAGCATATCATTGTGGTATCGTCTGATGGCAATAACACACATCGACCTTATGGCATATTGAATGAAGTGGATGCAAAACATGGAGCAGAGGAATAACGAGTCGGAATTAATGCTCAAGTATTTGAAAATGTGGTTGAACAAGAATTTGCAAATGGCTCCCATAACCCCCCTATTTCAGTAATTAACATTTCTTTGGGTACATCCAAGGTTGTAAAAAGCGGTAATCGGATCGGAGGCGGTTAGGCGCCAATTCACGATTAATCGGTGCGCCGGTGATTAATTAGTGATAAATCGGAAATAAATAAATTTTTAGAACTTATATATTTCTAGATATTATTTATAAGGGATTATTTGCCAAAACCCCTTGGTTACACATATGCAGTTACAATGAGTCCAAAAAATAAACTATATTTTAAGATAAATCCAAAATATATGTAACTAATAAAAATTAATTAAATCTTACTATTATACCCTTATAGTAATCTATGTTTAACCCTAAACTTCTACATGCTTCTATTCATTATTTTTCACGTCACCTCTCTCCAACACCCCTCTTTCCCCCGCTCTACCCCACGGTCCCCACCCCACCCAATCCAACCACCACCATTAGTTTGCTGTCATCTCTCTCTAGCAACCTCCAACACCCCAATCCAACAACAACCATCACTATACTCTTCCCAATTTATTTTTGTTTGTAGCAAATCCTCCCCACACACCCCCCCCTCCCCAAATCCAACCACCACCACCACCACCACCAATATTTCTGCTGCTCCTCCGCCGTCCTAACCATCTATGTTTTTGCCTCTTTGTGTTGACCTTCTCTCATGTCGGCATATCTAAGACGACCGTGTATGTGATTTTGTAGATTGCAAAGATATGAGCAACGATGTGTGCGAGAATTGATTCAAGATTTAAAGGCGGCGGCATGAAGCAAGGAGAAGCCGCACCAGAGGTTGCCTGTAAATTTTTTTTCTCATTTCCTCCATTTTCCTGTGTTGCGTTTGTAATTATGTGTTGTTTTTATTTTTTGTTGGACGTTTTATATGATGTATGTGTGTGGATTTTAGAATTTTTGTTTGTGAATTTTTCATGTAATTAATATAATCATTCTTATATTCTTCGTGTTTTTCACTAGTTTATTTTTTTTAATTTATTTTGATCTTTTTATGTATTGCACGTTGTAATAATTGTTCAATGAAATGATGACACCCCAAACTTATTATCTCTTTATAAGTTAAAAGTGGTTTATTTAGTGATTAATTCTTGAATATTACTTTTTGTTTCTTGAACAGGGGAGTGATTGTGGAAGAGATGACTAGGTGGGTGATTCTTGAGAAATGTAATAATAAGAAGAAGATGCTAACATCGAGTATACTCATTCACAAGAGAGAAGATGGTATTTTTCATAGTCGGTTTTATTAAATTTATCGTTTTTATAGTTTGTATTGGATTTTCTTAGTGGGTTACGTTATTTACATAGTGGATTTTGATATGTTGCAATGAAGTACTTTAATTATATAGTGGTTTTCATGTTTATATAGTTGTGTATACGGAGTGGTTTTCAATAATTATGTACATATTTTTATAGTGGTTTTCAATATTTTACATAAACGACTATAAAAATCTGTACAAAAAATTATAGTGGTTTTAAATAATTTTGTACAGATTTTTATATAACTCTATGTACAGAGTGGTTTTTATGTTGACATAGTTGTTATACAGAGTGGTTTTCAAGTTTATATACTTGTTACACATAGTGGTTTTCATGTTATATAGTTGTTATACATAGTTGTTTTCATGTTTATATAGTTGTTTATACATAGTGGTTTTCATGTTAATGTAGAGTGGTTTTTATTTAAAAAAACTGGAAAGAAAATAAAAAAATACCATTTTAAGAAAAAAATCGAAATTCAGAAAAAAGAAAAACCATGAAAAAATGAAAATAAAAATAAAACCATTTTTTTAAATTAAAATAAAAAACATGAAAACTATAAATAAGAAAAAAAATAATTTAAAATTAAAAACCGAAAAAAAAGATAAATAAAATAATTACAAAATTTTCTTTTAAATCAAAATAGAAAAAACACCATTAAACAAAATAAAAAAGAAAAGGGAAAAAAACTGAATTGGCGTGATGTGGGGAATAATATTTGGAGAAGATTTGGGTGTAGATTATGGGTATAATTTTTTTATATTAAATAATTATACAAATTAATAATTAGTGGGAGCATATATGGTTTTTCACGCCCATTGGATTTATCTCAAATATCATTTATAAATAAAGGATTTATCAAGAATTAAAATTCCAATGAAGGGTGTTTGGCATATAGCCCCTATTTATAAATTTTCAAAACATATATAAAAAGATAATTAAACATAGTTATATCTCCATCATGTATATATCCTAATAACATAATAAAAGTGTAATAATAATAAGATCATAATACATAAATATCCTTATAAAATATATATATAAAAAGACAAATTTGATGAATTTAAATTTATTCTTCAACATTCTTGGCATACATAAGTAAGTTCTTTAACAAAAACAGTTAACATAAATAAAATAAAGCATAAACTCATTTTTTTTATAATTAAAATCCCAACTTTTATTTTGAAAAAAAAAATGATTTTTGACCGATTTTTACCACCGAAGTTTGACCCACCTTAAAGGTTTGACCGCCTCAACGCGCTCAGACCGCCTAAAACCACCTCAGAGGTCAAAACCGATTTTCTAAACATTTACACTAAAATCGTAAAGGTTTGGGACCGCCTCCACCTCGAAGACAGATTAATCGGCCACATCGGCCGATTTTTAGAACACTGGGTACATCGGATAATGTCGATTTTGACATGATGAACTACCTTAACTATGTGTCGATTCCGAGGGTTCAAAGGACACGGAACTAAGCACGGCTAACTCACACTTCGTGGACGAACCATCGGCTGTAGGAACTCTATTTTGCGTTCAAGGGCGGAAAACATAAAAAAGTTCAACCCATTTGGTACCCCGAAAAGCTCAACGGCTTCTAACAAGCCACACTTCGTTGGGTTTTACTCCCGAATGAATTAAAATTGCTTAGTTTCGGTGGTATGCGTTTTGTATGTAAAATTGTGCTTCTGTCGTTCAAAAAAATACTTTCTTTTGTGCACGTACATTCTCGTGCATGTAAGATTATTTGAGTGGTTAAGGTTTGTTTGAAATATGGTACATCCCATTGGGTATGAATGCAATGTTATGCATTTGTAGTTTTTGATTATTGACAGTGGTGATAGTTATGTTGTCACTATTGTTGGTGGGTATTCATTTGTTATGCTTATGTTTTGATAGTTACTGTTTCCCTATTGTAAAATATGCAGCTCCATTTACTAAACTAACTAACAATTTTGTTTGCTTTCATTGAAGTAAAAATAATAACATATGAAACTAGGGGATACAATTGCTAGCAACTGACGATCTAATACGTGGAAAAATAAATGTTAATAAGTTTAAATAATTGGTCATTGAGGTTCGTCAAAAAAAAAGCACCAAATGGTGTTACTGAACCTTCATAACATAGTACACAAACTATTAGTAAGAAACGGAATGAAATAACTTATAACACATCAGTCATTAATCATCCGAAAAACAAACATATAGAATAAGGTTTGCAATATGTAAACTGTGTAGTACCTAAAAACGACCCTCTATGATCAGCAGCACGATATTTGCCTTGTGCTTATCAGTCAAACAAAAGAAAATGTCGAGGTTCTTGTTATTATCACAGATTCTGGAAGTTACTTTTAGTCTTTGTTCAAATGTAAGATCCTCCATGTTTTGTACGGCGTCAAAAACTTATTTTCTAGCCATCGAAACATCTTTATCAAACCCCATGCGACTCACCAATTCACCCATCTAAGCTTCCATTTTCTCGAAGAAATTCGCAACCATTTCTACGTAGCCACCGTCAAAGGCAACATCACTGCGTGAGCGCTTCTTCGATTTTGGTTTTGGTTTAGATGAGGTCGCCATATCAACACGACTAAAAGACATATATTGAGAGTTGATCCGCATTGGTAGAATCTACATGCGGAATGCACTCATCCTCGTCAGACATATGTCCCTTTCCTTGGTGGTTCCCCACCAAATCATAAATAGCTTCGACAAAAGCTTCATCATGTTCCCCAGTAGCATGATCTTTTCCAAATATTGGACACCAATATTTGAAGAATGGCCACGATTTTTATCGCGCATAGCACGGGAACTCACCACCGTCTACAATTAAGTATGAAAAAAAATCAAATTTATCTCAATGGTAAGCAATTGAAACCCAAATATAATAATTCAATACGGATTGTGTATTTTCAATGAATACTTTTATATAATCTTGCCAAACTTGATCGTCTATGACCTCGATTGTGTTGTTTGTGTCATTCCAACCAAATCCTGACCTAGACAACAGGGCAAGTCATGTGCGCGCGCGCGTGTGTGTGTGCGCGTGCGCGCGTGTGTGTAAGATATGAATGTATTAAATAAAAATGGGTATTAGAAAAAGTTTTTTAATTTAACAAAAATAATTTAATTTTGAAAAATAAAAACACCGTTAATGAGAGGGAAAGGGTCAGAGGACAAAAGAGATTGGGTGGAAAAAACAAATAGAGAGATAAATGACAAAATGGATTGGGTCAAACAAATTAATGTGGCAAGTGAGGATTAAAAAGTTAAGAGATGAAGAGAATAGGGGTTGAAACAAGAAAAAAGAAAAATAATTATAACATAATAACAAAAAAATATAATATTTTTTGGGCCCCATTGGAAAGTGGGCCCTGGGCCCAGCTCTGGGCCAGGGCCGCCCCTGCTAGACAACATCATGCTTAATGATCCATAATGTTTTTTCCACATGTGTATTTTAGAATGGATATGTGGCGAGACTTTAAGGTCGGTTCCAGGAAATGTTTGAACCTTAAATTGTTCAAGAGTTCATAAAAAAGTGGTTTTAAATCTGTTTTCACTCTTCCAACCCCTAAACACAATGTCTTTCAAGCCTAATATTTAAGTTTGATCTTCAAGGACCGTCCAACTATGCCTATTATTGTTCACACCACCCTTACTAGTTGAACTCTTTTTGAATTGCACATTGTTGTCCATGATCCATGTATTTGTTGGAAATTTACCAATTTAGTGTATAATGCGAAAAAGTAAATTAAAAATATGAAACCAAAAAGGAAAATAAAAACTAAATAAATATAGAGAACAACAGGGGTCTGAAAACAAATAGGTGTACAAAATAGTATACCAACTCTCCACATGAACATTAAATTTGAAAACAACTGACATTAAAATTAACATATGTCTATATCAGAAAAATAAAACCAAGTACGAAAGCCACAAGGGGCCTGAAAAAATAAACTATAAATCTAGTCTACCGAGATAATAGCGAATGCTTGTACATATTCAAAGCTATGGTATCCCGCCAATCGGTCAATTCTTGTGAAGTTTCCACAAAATTAATGTAATTTTCACCACTAACCACACTTGGATTCTTACGGAGAAAGTCATCTAACGTTTCTTCATGAGGGTCGTAATCATTCGTGGTTCGAATAAAGTTATGAATGAGACAACAAGCCATTACGATCCTATTTTGAACTTTGATGCGGTAATAAGAATGACTCTGTAACATTGCCCACATTGACTTCAAAAGTCCAAATGCCCTCTCAATTATGTTTCTTTCCTCTGCATGTTTCATGTTAAAAAATTCTCTAAAGTTTTTAGGAGCACATGGACCTTGACTATATCCATCAAGGTGGTATCTAGCACTTCTGTAAGGTGCTAAAAACCCGTCGCCGTTCGTGTAACCGTTATCAACCAAATAGTAGTTACCGGTAATAGTAAATAATTTTATTGTGGTTTTACACAACTCATATGGTTAAGAATATGGAAAGTGTGTTAAGTAATAATAAGGAAATTTTTTTACTCTAGTATACATACATACTTGTAGGGACCCGTAACCCGTTTTCCCTAGTTACCGCGTCCCGAAGTATTTTGATATCTGCAGTCGAACGTTCCCACCCCGTAAGTAAGTAAATAAAGTACATGTTAATATCGCAAACGGCTAGGGCATTCAATGACACGTTGCCTTTGTTGGGAAGCGGGCACGTGTGCGCAGTGGAAAAATTTTTTTTTACATGAAATAAATAATTTAATTCACATAAACACATGCTTGGTTCATATTTAAGCAATTAATTACGTACCTTAACACTTCCAGCGAAAATTAAAAACATCATGCGTATAATTAATTCGATAATAAATCACATAGCATGCTTGCAGTAAATCATGAATTCATACAAACAATTACATATAGCAATTCACGAAAATTTATACTGCGAATATAAACATATAATTTAATCTAATTAAATTAATACCTAATAAATTTCGGATCCGAAAAATACTTCTTGAAGCGTGAGGCAAACTCTCGGATTGAAGCAAACTGCCACGGAAACCTATCCGTGCAGTCGGGAGGAGCAACGGCGGTGCAGCGGCGGCGGATGCGCTCCACGATATCCACGCGCGGTCTTCGTGCGGCGCATGGGGGCGCGTGCGGTGGTGCTTAGACAATGGCTTCTCGGCAATTCGACTCCTTGATCTTCCTCCTCTCGGATTTCACCTCATATACTGAGATCTACTAAATACGTGGCACTAGACACGCAAAAGTCAGAACAGACGGAAGAAAAAGATAAAGGAAAGATACTACCAATAGCAATTGGCGCGTGAGGCCGATTCCGGCGACGGCGACGGTGACGGTGGCGACGACGGAGGGGGGAGAATCGGCCGAGGGTTGTGAGAGCGGCTAGGGTTTTCTCTTGTGTGTTGTCTTTTGTGCAAGACCCAACATCTTAAGTTCGTTAGTTTTTAGTCGCTTGTTTCTCACAACTCAATGATCAGAAAATTATAAGATTACATTTCGAAATCATTGAAACGTCCTCGTCATAACGAGTGCCAATTTTTTATTTCCAATTTAGAAAGTTCAATAAGATGTTCGCCTATTCTTTTCCTTTTCTTATTCTCATTCATAGTTCCAAATTACGAATGTTGGACTCAATCACATTGACTTTCAATCATGCAAAGATTAAACATTTTTATCTTTGACCGTTTATTCAAAGAACTCGAGTGCACGAGCAGAGTGACCCTCGATGGTTCAGGTGTAAGCTAGCCGTGGGTCCACAACCCTTTGAGGTTTAAAATCGTCCCTAGAGTTACGATTAAGATGAAGCTCCTTTCAACTTAATCACCCAACGAATAAAGATTGGCGTCTAGCAACTACGCATCATGATTCCCTAGATACAAATGAAGTTCGTGCAAGAACCTTTTGATATAGTTAATGTATAGTACGATCCCTTAGATTCATATGTCCAGATTGAACTAGAGGCACTGGTTCATCGAGACCTCCTTAGTAGTTCAATAACTGTGCGATCATTATAAGTGTTGTAATCGGTACGTGCATGACTTAGATAATCGAATTCTCTAATCATCACTTAGTCAGCTCTGGCCAGAGACTTAAAGATTACAAACTATGAGAACACACAGGACATCCAAGACTACTCTAGCGATTGAATCCCCGACTACAATGCACAAACCTCCCACTAGATTTTGGACTGCGCGAACACTGGCCCTTGGGTCGGTCCTCGGTGGAACTCAGGGACAGGTCACGATACAGCTGGTCCTCTAGTGAAGTCACGGTTATGTCGAGGTCATAAGGACTAATGGTGTACAACTATACCATAGATATCTCTACTCGATTATTGAGAACCAGTTAGAGATTTCTAGGGTGAGGAAGTTCAGTGAACTCGCCAACTTACTGTTGGGTTTCGGGCACGCATACGCAGCGGAAAACAAAAATTTTACGTGATTTAAACGACTTTAAAGCACACAAGTACATGCCCGACAAATTAAATCAATTAATTGCGTACCTTTGCGCTTCCAGCGAAATTAAAAACAACATACATGCTAATAAATTTAACCGAATTTAAATCAATTAACATGCTCGCAATTTAAACCAAATAACATGCTCGCAACGATTTAATCGATTACACATAATCACATAAAATCATACAAACACAAGCATGAAATCATAGTTTAAATTAAACCCTAAAACGAAACTAGGGTTTCGAGTATTTACCTCTTGACGCGTGAGGTAGGAGCGAACGATTCGTCGTGATTACTACGGAAACCAATCCGTAGAATCGGGGCAGCAATGGAGCAGCAGCAGCGGCGGTGTGGCAGCTCACGGCGGCGCGTGTACAGCACGCGCGGTTGTGCGAGGCGGCGCGTGGGGCAGCGTGCGGCTTCGGCTCGTGCGTTGCTCCTCGATTCTTCGATCTACGGTCTTCCTCCTCTCGGATTTCACCTCGTATACTTCGATCTACTAAATCGTGGCACTAGACACGAAGTAGTTAGAATAAAACGGAAAGAAAATAAAGGAGAAAGAATACCGAACAAAAGCCGGCCGAGGAACGGCCGTTTCCGGCGACGGAGCGGCGGTGGTGGCGCGGTGGTGGCCGCGCGGAAGAGAGGGCGAGAGAGAGAGGGTGGCCGATTAGGGTTAGGGTTTTTGTGTGTGTGTGCTAGGGTTATAAATCATGTATTTATAGTCCCTAGCATGAAACCCTAGCGGGCTTAAGTTGGACTGGGCCCAACAGCTTAAGCTCGTTAGTTTCTTTAATCGCTCGTATCTCTCAATTCAATGATCGAAAAATTGTAACGATTACAATTTCCGAGTCATTATAATTTTCTCGTCATTACGAGTGCCATCTCTTATTTTCCAACTTTCCAAAAGTGGAAACCCTAGTTCAGTGGACTTTCTAAATTTGGAAACTTCCCGATTTAGAAAGTTCACTAACATGTTCGCTTATTCTTTTCCTTTTCTTATTCTCATTCATAATTCCAAATTACGAATGTTGGACTCAATCATATTGACTTCCAATTATGCAAAGATAAACTATTTTATCTCTGACCGTTTATTCAAAGATCTCATGTGCACGAGCAGTGTGACCCTCGATGGTTCAGGTGTAAGCTAGCCGTGGGCCCACAACCCATTGTGGTCAAAACTCGTCCCCTTCGAGTTACAATTAAGATGAAGCTCGTTTCACCTTAATCACCCAACGAATCAAGATTGGCGTCTAGCAACTACGCGTCATGATTCCCTAGATACAAATGAAGTGCCTGCAAGAACCTTCAGATATAGTTAACGTACAGTACGGTCCCTTCGATTCATATGTCCCGATCGAACTAGAGGCATTGGTTCATCGAGACCTCTTTATATGTTCAATAACGGTGCGATCGTTCTAAGTGTTGTAATCCTTACGTGCATGACTTAAAGAATCGAATTCTCTAATCATCACTTAGTCAGCTCTGGCCAGAGACTTAGAATGATTACAAACTTTCAGAACACACAGGACATCCAAGACTATTCTAGCGATCGAATCCCCGACTACAATGCACAGACCTCCCACTAGATTTCGGACTGCACGAACACTGGCCCTTGGGATGGTCCTCGGTGGAACTCAGGGACAGGTCACGATACAGCTGGTCCTCTAGTGAAGTCACGGTGATGTCTAGGTCATAAGGACTAATGGTGTACAACTATACCATAGATATCTCTACTCGATTATTGGGAACCACTTAGAGATTTCTAGGGTGAGGGAGTTCAGTGAACTCGTCAACTTACGAGCACCCACTTGTGCATGCCGATATCACAATACCGTTTACTGATGAGATGCAGTACACATACACTAAGTGCTAGTCTTAATGGGAAAGGCCGATATCCTCATTAGTGGCGTAACCCTTCGACTAGGAACACGTTTAACAGTTATAATACTTAAGTAAATATCTCACGATCCTAACGATCAATTACTAGTACTTGTAATAACTGTAAGGACTATATCTATGCTTGTGACAAAGGGACAAAGATATAGAATGCCAATGTGTTTTATCATTAATACGAATAAAGGTTCGTTTATTACAATAATAAATACGAAAGACCACAGCCACAAGTTGGGTTGTTGGTCACCTACTCTAACAATCTCCCACTTGACCTAAAGCCAACTACCCATAAACCGCAATCCCATCGACTCTCGATGTTTCTCATGGACCGATCTTGGTAAAGGCTTCGTGAAGGGGTCTGCAACGTTCTCTTCCGAGGTGACTCGTTCTACCTTAACTTCACCTCTATCAATGATCTCTCGGATCACGTGATACTTCCTCAGAATATGCTTCGACTTCTGATGAGATCGCGGCTCCTTAGCTTGTGCCACGGCTCCGGTGTTATCACAGTACAACGGTACTGGATCACTAGCATCAGGAATGACACCCAACTCTTGGATGAATTTCCTTATCCAAGTCCCTTCTTTTGCAGCTTCGGACGCTGCAATGTATTCCGCTTCGGTAGTGGAATCGGCCGTCGTGCTTTGCTTGGAACTCTTCCAACACACGGCACCACCATTAAGCGTGAATATAAATCCAGAATTCGACTTCGAGTCGTCCACATCCGATTGAAAACTAGAGTCAGTGAAACCCTCTAATTTCAACTCGGCACCCCCATAGACCAAAAATATATCCTTAGTTCTTCGCAAGTACTTGAGGATATCTTTCACGGCTTTCCAGTGAGCCGGGCCGGGGTTAGACTGATATCTGCTTGTGACACTCACAGCATACGCAATATCGGGTCTAGTACATAGCAGCCATACATTATGCTTCCTATGGCAGAAGCATAGGGCGTCATTTTCATCTCCTCGATTTCACTAGGTGTTTGGGGACACATAGATTTCGAGAGACGAACCCCATGGGACATTGGCAAGAATCCCTTCTTGGATTCTTCCATGCTAAACCGTTTCATAACGGTGTCTATGTACAGGCTTTGGGATAAGCCAAGCATCTTTCTTGCTCTATCTCTATAGATGCGTATTCCTAATACATAAGATGCTTCTCCCAAATCCTTCATTGAGAAACGTGTGGACAACCATGCTTTCGTTTGCTGTAACATTCCTACGTCATTCCCAATGAGTAGAATGTCATCAACGTAAAGCACTAGAAATATTACTGCCCTCCCACTAACCTTCTTGTATACACAAGGTTCCTCCGGATTCTTCTCAAAATCAAACTCTTTGATAGTTGAGTCGAATCTAATGTTCCAACTACGGGATGCTTGTTTCAATCCATAAATGGATCGCTGGAGTTTGCAAACCTTTTGCTCACTTCCAGAAGATATGAAGCCTTCCGGCTGCGCCATGTAAATTTCTTCCTCAATATCTCCATTAAGGAAGGCGGTCTTCACATCCATTTGCCATATCTCGTAGTCGTACCACGCAGCTATGGCCAGCAAAATCCTAATGGACTTCAGCATCGCGACCGGCGAAAAGGTTTCCTCATAGTCAACACCTTGCCTTTGAGTGTATCCTTTTGCTACCAATCTAGCTTTATAGGTCGACACCTTTCCATCTACTCCAATTTTCTTCTTATAGATCCACTTGCAGCCTATAGGAACAATTCCTTTAGGTGGATCTACCAAGGTCCATACCTTGTTGGAGTACATGGAGTCCATTTCGGATTTCATGGCAGTTAGCCAATGTCCCATGTCCGCATCCGATACGGCCTCATTGTATGTTCTTGGATCTCGTCCAAGATCAACATGATCTTCATCATTTTCGAGGAGGAATAACCTGTCCGGTATTTTCCGAACTCTTTCGGATCTACGTACCGTAGGTTCAGGAGGTATATTAGTGGTTTGTTGTATTGGTTCGATTACTTGTTCTTGCGTTTGAACTTCATTTTGTGGTTCTTGAACTATTTCAAGTTCTATCATGCTGCCCTTTCTATCGGATAGAAACTCCCTTTCCAAAAAGGTGGCATTTCTCGAAACAAACGTCTTTGCTTCTCTTACATAGTAGAACTCGTATCCCATCGAGTCTTCGGGATACCCCACAAAATAGCACAAGTCGGATTTACTATCCAACTTATCTCCCACTAATCGCTTCACATAAGCGGGACAACCCCATATCCTAATATGTTTGTAATTGGGTTTCCGGGAATGCCAAAGTTCATAAGGTGTGGATTTAACTGCTTTGGTGTTAACTCTATTCAGCAAATACGCGGCAGTACGGAGTGCATGACCCCACAAGTATGCCGGTAAGTTTGTGAACCCCATCATTGATCGAACCATATCTAATAAAGTTCGATTCCGACGTTCGGACACTCCATTAAGTTGAGGAGTTCCCGGTGGAGTCCATTGGGACTGTATCCCATTTTCTTTTAGATAGTCAATGAACTCGATGCTCAAGTATTCCCCACCACGATCGGATCGCAGCTTCTTAATACTTCGTCCGAGTTGCTTTTCCACTTCGTGTCTAAAATCTTTGAACCTTTCAAATGTTTCAGACTTGTACTTCATCAAGTACACATACCCATACCTAGAATAATCGTCGGTAAAGGTAGCGAAGTAGTTATATCCACCCTTCGCACTAACACTTAGTGGACCACATACGTCTGTATGGATCAAATCCAAAAGACCTTCGGCTCGTTCCATTACCCCTTTGTAGGGTGACTTGGTCATTTTCCCTTTAAGGCAAGATTCACAAGTTTGTAGTGATTTCACGTCCTCCAAAGAGAACAATCCTTCACTAACAAAATCGTTCATCCTTCTTAAAGAGACATGACCTAATCTAGCGTGCCAAAGTTGTGCGGGGTTTTGATCTATCTCCTTACGTTTTGCTGATATAACGTTAATAGGTATTTCACTTGGATTTAGTTCATATAAGTTGTTTAATAGTCGTCCTTTGCAAATTAAGTTCTCATTCTTTTGTATAATGCAAATCGAATTTCCAAAAACAAAAGTAAAACCTTCAATATCTAATACAGGAATAGAAATAAGGTTTCTAATGAGCGACGGAACAAATAAACAATCGTTCAAAACAATAGGAAAACTAGAATCCAAAACATTTAAGTAAATAGTGCCAATGGCTTCAGCAGCAACTCTTGCTCCATTCCCCATCCTTAGGTAGGTCTCACCCGCTCTAAGTCTTCGACTTCTTGTCATTAGCTGCAAATCATTGCACAAATGTGAGCCACAGCCCGTATCCAATACCCAAGAAGAAGAGTTGACAGACAAATTTACGTCAATGAAATACGTACCCTTTTCAGAACCTTTCTGCTTTAGGTAAGCCTTGCAGTTGCGGCGCTAATGTCCTTTCTTTCCACAGTGATGGCAAGCATCATCAACTTGTTTGCTAACCTTTGCTTTGGGGCCCCCACTGCCTTCACCCACTTCGAACTTGCTGTTTGGGAAGGAAACTCTTTCCTTTCTCTTCTTTTGGAAAGAACTCTTCTTTCCAGAAGGAGCAGCAATGAGAACAGACTTCTCTTTCTTAATGGTGGACTCGAAGCTGACCAACATGTTCATTAACTCATCCAAGGGAGGATCTAGTTTGTTCATGTTGAAGTTCACTATGAACGATTCATAGGAACTAGGAAGAGACAACAGGATCAAATCCAACGAGAGCTCGGCCGGGAGGGTGACATCGAGATTCACTAGCTTTTCAAGGAGAGTGATCATTTTGAGACAGTGCTCGTGGACCGAAACCCCTTCGCGCAATCTCGCTGTGATCAACTCCTTTGTAGCAGCGTATCTCGATGCCCTAATATTCTCACTATACATGCTATCGAGATGAGCCTTTATATCGAAAGCATGCAAGTGAGACTCATATTTCCTCGCAAGAGCGGGCTCCATGGCGGCTATCATATAGCACCTAGCATGAGTGTCATCTTTCTTCCAAACTTCATAAGTTTCCTTTTCAGCATCAGTCGCTGTGGCAGGTAAAGTGGCGGGAAGCCTCTCGTTCAAAACGTAGAGACGCCCCTCAACAGTTAGCACAAGCTTAAGACTACGCAACCAATCTAGGTAATTAGGGCCATTGAGTTTATTGTCGAGGATTGACATTATGGGATTCTTAGACATAATTATCTGAGACATATAGAGAAGAGGATTATTAGAGATTCGCGTTAAATGATTGTTACAATTAAATGTTTGGACTTATGTTATTTAATTGTTCTCCCACTAATTTTATCGAGTTCCACTTCCCTCTAGTAGACAAATGAGAAAACTGATTTTTCTTAATGGGCTTTAGGTCCAATAGACAAATATAACCCGTAGTTAATCTAGCCCGATTATATTTGCCCAAAGGTAGATCACAACCAATCATATCCACAATATGACCCTAAATTAATTTTCCTCACACTTGATAATGACCTAAGTTAATCTCGCGAATATCAAAATCGTCGTGTGTCAAGTCTAACCTACCAACCAAAGATGCTCATAGAACTCGATTATGCCAAACTAATGCAGTCCCTAGTTAATCTAGCCGACCACGTTAATTCAACATAACCCTTTTCTATGGCTACCTTCATCATTATGTCAATTGAATTACAGCTTACTCTACCATAGCACTCCCCGCTAACACGGCTTACTGCACTATAGTAAAGGGCTACACATAATCCAACCGTTGGCAGAAGGAAAGAAATAACTCAACAGATTGGGTTTTTCTTTATAGCTTGAAATGATTCTTAATTAAAAGAATGAGGGGTTTTGATTAAGTGTTTTATCTCATCAGAAGGTTTTGGATTGGTCTATGTGATTCCTACATCTATGTTCTCTAAAGGTATATGGAAAACGCATATTGTCCTAAGAGGAACATACGACCTAATTTCATAATTAATTACATTAATTAATTATCGAGTTTTCAAAATAATTATAGAACCTCAACTAGCATAAGTCATTCAAATAATGTTGAGGTACTACTAATTAAGTTGAACTTATAATCAATATTATATATGTGTTCTATTAATTGAAATCAATTTAACAATTTAAATTAATTAATTAATCTAACACCTATTTACTAAAATAGATGATTGTCGATCCAATTACCTAATTGGGATTAATTGAAAATAATTTTCCAAAAATTAAAATCAATTTGTTTTAAGTTTAATTTTAGAAATCTGAAATAATTTTTTTTTTATTTTTTTTTTTTTTTTTTATTTTTCAGTGGTCCGGTTCGGCCCAACCGGTCTGACCGGTTCGGATCGAATCGGGCCGGTTCTGTCCGGTCCAGCTGACCCAAATCAGTGGGCCGGGTCAGTCGGACCGACCCGAATCCACTTGGATTCGGTCAACTAAACCGCACACAACCATCGAACCGGCCGGTTCGGCCGGTTCGATCCGAACAATCCGAACATTTAAAAACCGACATTTTAAAAACAATTTCAGATCCGATTTTCCAATTTTAAACAATTTTAAAGCTGGAAAAATTCTAAACAATATTTCAAAAATATTTTAAACTTACGAAAACTCCCAATTACATAATACGACAATCGCTACTTTAATAAATCGAACATGCATATTAAAACGAAACGCAATTAATTGCGCAACGAGCTCTGATACCACTGTTGGGTTTCGGGCACGCATACGCAGCGGAAAACAAAAATTTTACGTGATTTAAACGACTTTAAAGCACACAAGTACATGCCCGACAAATTAAATCAATTAATTGCGTACCTTTGCGCTTCCAGCGAAATTAAAAACAACATACATGCTAATAAATTTAACCGAATTTAAATCAATTAACATGCTCGCAATTTAAACCAAATAACATGCTCGCAACGATTTAATCGATTACACATAATCACATAAAATCATACAAACACAAGCATGAAATCATAGTTTAAATTAAACCCTAAAACGAAACTAGGGTTTCGAGTATTTACCTCTTGACGCGTGAGGTAGGAGCGAACGATTCGTCGTGATTACTACGGAAACCAATCCGTAGAATCGGGGCAGCAATGGAGCAGCAGCAGCGGCGGTGTGGCAGCTCACGGCGGCGCGTGTACAGCACGCGCGGTTGTGCGAGGCGGCGCGTGGGGCAGCGTGCGGCTTCGGCTCGTGCGTTGCTCCTCGATTCTTCGATCTACGGTCTTCCTCCTCTCGGATTTCACCTCGTATACTTCGATCTACTAAATCGTGGCACTAGACACGAAGTAGTTAGAATAAAACGGAAAGAAAATAAAGGAGAAAGAATACCGAACTAAAGCCGGCCGAGGAACGGCCGTTTCCGGCGACGGAGCGGCGGTGGTGGCGCGGTGGTGGCCGCGCGGAAGAGAGGGCGAGAGAGAGAGGGTGGCCGATTAGGGTTAGGGTTTTTGTGTGTGTGTGCTAGGGTTATAAATCATGTATTTATAGTCCCTAGCATGAAACCCTAGCGGGCTTAAGTTGGACTGGGCCCAACAGCTTAAGCTCGTTAGTTTCTTTAATCGCTCGTATCTCTCAATTCAATGATCGAAAAATTGTAACGATTACAATTTCCGAGTCATTATAATTTTCTCGTCATTACGAGTGCCATCTCTTATTTTCCAACTTTCCAAAAGTGGAAACCCTAGTTCAGTGGACTTTCTAAATTTGGAAACTTCCCGATTTAGAAAGTTCACTAACATGTTCGCTTATTCTTTTCCTTTTCTTATTCTCATTCATAATTCCAAATTACGAATGTTGGACTCAATCATATTGACTTCCAATTATGCAAAGATAAACTATTTTATCTCTGACCGTTTATTCAAAGATCTCATGTGCACGAGCAGTGTGACCCTCGATGGTTCAGGTGTAAGCTAGCCGTGGGCCCACAACTCTTTGTGGTCAAAACTCGTCCCCTTCGAGTTACAATTAAGATGAAGCTCGTTTCACCTTAATCACCCAACGAATCAAGATTGGCGTCTAGCAACTACGCGTCATGATTCCCTAGATACAAATGAAGTGCCTGCAAGAACCTTCAGATATAGTTAACGTACAGTACGGTCCCTTCGATTCATATGTCCCGATCGAACTAGAGGCATTGGTTCATCGAGACCTCTTTATATGTTCAATAACGGTGCGATCGTTCTAAGTGTTGTAATCCTTACGTGCATGACTTAAAGAATCGAATTCTCTAATCATCACTTAGTCAGCTCTGGCCAGAGACTTAGAATGATTACAAACTTTCAGAACACACAGGACATCCAAGACTATTCTAGCGATCGAATCCCCGACTACAATGCACAGACCTCCCACTAGATTTCGGACTGCACGAACACTGGCCCTTGGGATGGTCCTCGGTGGAACTCAGGGACAGGTCACGATACAGCTGGTCCTCTAGTGAAGTCACGGTGATGTCTAGGTCATAAGGACTAATGGTGTACAACTATACCATAGATATCTCTACTCGATTATTGGGAACCACTTAGAGATTTCTAGGGTGAGGGAGTTCAGTGAACTCGTCAACTTACGAGCACCCACTTGTGCATGCCGATATCACAATACCGTTTACTGATGAGATGCAGTACACATACACTAAGTGCTAGTCTTAATGGGAAAGGCCGATATCCTCATTAGTGGCGTAACCCTTCGACTAGGAACACGTTTAACAGTTATAATACTTAAGTAAATATCTCACGATCCTAACAATCAATTACTAGTACTTGTAATAACTGTAAGGACTATATCTATGCTTGTGACAAAGGGACAAAGATATAGAATGCCAATGTGTTTTATCATTAATACGAATAAAGGTTCGTTTATTACAATAATAAATACGAAAGACCACAGCCACAAGTTGGCTTGTTGGTCACCTACTCTAACACTTACGAGCACCCACTTATGCATGCCGATATCACAATACCGTTTACTGATGAGATGCAGTACACATACACTATGTGCTAGTCTCTTAATGGTAAAGGCCAATATCCTCATTGCTGGCGTAGCCCTTCGACTAGGAACACGTTTAACAATTATAATACTTAAGTAAATATCTCAGGATCCTAAAAGATCAATTATAAGTACTTGTAATAACAGTAAGGAATATATCTATGTTTGAAACAAGGGACGAAAATATAGAATGCCAAGGAGTTTTATTATTAATACAAAAAAATGATTATTTATTACAGGAATAAATGGAAAGACCACATCCACAAGTTGGCTTGTTGGTCACCTACTCTAACAATCTCCCACTTGACCTAAATCCAACTACCCATAAATCGTGATCCCATCGACTCTTGATGTTTCTCGTGGACCGACCTTGGTAAAGGCTTCGTGAAGGGGTCTGCAACGTTCTCTTCCGAGGTGACTCGTTCTACTTTGACTTCACCTCTAGCATGGATCTCTCGGATCACATGATACTTCCTCAGAATATCCTTGGACTTCTGATGAGATCTCAGCTTGCGCCACGGCTCCGGTGTTATCACAGTACAACGGTACTGGATCAGTAGCATTAGGAATGACACCTAACTCTTGGATAAATTTCCTTATCCAAGTCCCTTCTTTTGCAGCTTCGGACGGTGCAATGTATTCAACTTCAGTAGTGGAATCAGCCGTCGTGCTTTGCTTGGAACTCTTCCAACATACGGCACCACCATTAAGCGTGAATATAAATCCCGAGTTAGACTTTGAGTCATCCACATCCGATTGAAAGCTAGAGTCGGTAAAGCCCTTTAGTTTCAACTCCCCATAGACCAAAAATATATCCTTAGTTCTCGGTAAGTACTTGAGGATATATTTCACAGCCTTCTAGTGAGCTGGACTGGGGTTAGACTTATATCTTCTTGTGACACTCATAACATACACGATATCGGGTCTAGTACACAGCATGCCACACATTATGCTTCATATGGTAGAAGCATAAGGCGTCCTTTTCATCTCCTTGATTTGACTAGGTGTCTGAGAATACATGGATTTCGAGAGACGAACCCCATGGGACATTGACAAGAATCCTTTCTTGGATTCTTCCATGCTAAACCGTTTCATAACGGTTTCTATGTACAGGCTTTGGGATAAGCCAAGCATCTTTCTTGCTCTATCTCTATAGATGCGTATTCCTAATACGTAAGATGCTTCTCCCAAATCCTTCATTGAGAAACGTGTGGACAACCATGCTTTTGTCTGTTGCAATATTCCTACGTCATTCCCAATGAGTAGAATGTCATCGAAATAAAGCACCAAAAATATTACTGCCCTCCCACTAACCTTCTTGTATACACAAGGTTCCTCGGGGTTCTTCTCAAAATCAAACTCTTTGATAGTTGAGTCGAACATAATGTTCCAACTACGTGATGCTTGTTTCAATCCATAAATGGATCGCTGGAGCTTGTAAACCTTTTGCTCACTTCCAGAAGATATGAAGCCTTTCGGTTGCGCCATGTAAATTTCTTCGTCAATGTCTCCATCAAGGAAAACGGTTTTCACATCCACTTGCAATATCTTGTAGTCGTATCACGCAGCTATGGCCAGCAAAATCCTAGTGGACTTCAGCCTTGAAACTGGTGAAAAGGTTTCCTCATAGTCAACACCTTGTCTTTGATTATATCCTTTCGCTACCAATCTAGCTTTATAGGTCGATACCTTTCCATTCACTCCAATTTTCTTCTTATAGATCCACTTGCAGTCTATGGGAACTATTCCCTTAGGTGGATCTACCGAAGTCCACACCTTGTTGGAGTACATGGAGTCCATTTCAGATTTCATGGCAGTTAGCCAATGTCCCATGTCCGCATCCGATACGGCCTCATTGTATGTTCTTGGATCTTGTCCAAGTTTAACAAGATCTTCATCATTTTGGAAGAGGAATAACCTATCAGGTATTTTCTGAACTCTTACGGATCTACGTACTGAAGGTTCACGAGGTATATTAGTGGATTGTAGTATTGGCTTGTTTACTTGTTCTTGTGATTGAACTTCAATTTGCGATTCTTGAACTATTTCAAGTTCTATCATGCTGCCTTTTCTATCGGATAGAAACTCCCTTTCTAGAAAGGTGGCATTTCTCGAAACAAACGTCTTTGCTTCTTGACATAATAGAATTCGTATCCCATTGAGTCCTCGGGATACCCCACAACGTAGCATAAATCGGATTTACTATCCAACTTATCTCCCACTAGTCGCTTCACATAAGCAGGACAACCCATATCCTAATACGTTTGATGTTGGGCTTCCGGGAATGCCAAAGTTCGTATGGTGCGGATTTAGCTTCTTTGGTGTTAACTCTATTCAGCAAATACGCGGCAGTGCGAAGTGCGTGACCCCACAAGTATACCGGTAAGTTGGTGAACCCCATCATAGATCGAACCATGTCTAACAAGGTTCTATTCCGACGCTCGAAAACTCCATTAAGTTGAGGAGTTCCTGGTGGATTCCATTGAGATTGTATTCCATTCTCTTTTTGATAGTCAATGAACTCGATGCTCAAGTATTCTCCACCACGATCGGATCGTAGTTTCTTAATACTTCGTCCGAGTTGTTTCTCTACTTTGTGTCTAAAATCTTTGAACTTTTCAAATGTTTGAGACTTCTACTTCATCAAGAACATGTACCCATACCTAGAGTAATCGTCGGTAAAGGTAGCGAAGTAGTTGTAACCACCCTTCGCACTAACACTTAGTGGACCACATACGTCTGTGTGGATCAAATCCAAAAGATATTCGGCCCGCTCTATTTTCCCTTTGTAGGCTGACTTGGTCATTTTCCCTTTAAGGCATGATTCACAAGTTTGTAGTGATTTCACGTCGTCGAAAGTGAACAATCCTTCACTAACAAAATTGTTCATCCTTCTTAAAGAGACATGACCTAATTTAGCGTGCCAAAGTTGTGCGGGGTTGTGATCTATCTCCTTACGTTTTGCTGATATAACATTAATAAGTATTTCACTTGGATTTAGTTCATATAAGTTGTTTAATAGTCGTCCCTTGCAAATCAAATTTTCATTCTTTTGTATAATGCAAATCGAATTTCCAAAAACAAAAGTAAAACCTTCAATATCCAAAACAGGAATAGAAATAAGGTTTCTAATTGTTGGGTTTCGGGCACGCATACGCAGCGGAAAACAAAAATTTAATGTGATTTAAACGACTTTAAAGCACACAAGTACATGCCCGACAAATTAAAATCAATTAATTGCGTACCTTTGCGCTTCCAGCGAAATTAAAAACAACACACATGCTAAATAATTTAACCGAATTTAAATCAACTAACATGCTCGCGTTTAAACCAATTAACATGCTTGCAAAGATTAAAACGATTACACATAATCACATAAAATCATACGATAGCAAACATGAATTCATAGTTTAAACGTAAACGAATCGAAACTAGGGTTTCGTGTATTTACCTCTTGAAGTGTGAGGTAGGAGCGTTTAGCAAGTCGAGATTGCTACGGAAACCAATCCGTACAATCGGGGCAGCAGCGGTGCAGCGGCAGCAGCGGCGAATCGGCCACGGCGGCGCGTGAGGTACACGCGCGGTCTTCCGGGGCGGCGCGTGGGGCAGCGTGCGGCTTCGGCTGGTGCGCTGCTCTTCGATTCCTCGATCTTTGATCTTCCTCCTCTCGGATTTCACCTCGTATACTTCGATCTACTAAAACGTGGCACTAGACACGAAGTAGTTAGAATAAAACGAAAGAAACGAAAAGAGGAAAAGATTACCAAAGCAATCGGCCAATGGATGGCCGATTCCGGCGAATTTCCGGCGACGGCACGATGGTGGCCGCGGGAGGAGTTCGGCCGTGAGAGTGGGGTGAGCGGCTAGGGTTTTTTTTTAGGTCTTGTTGTGTTTGTGCAAGGCCTATAAATCAAGTATTTATAGTCCCTTGCATAAAACCCTAACGGGCTTAAGTTGGACCGGGCCCAACAGCTTAAGCTCGTTAGTTCCTTTACTTGCTTGTCTCTCTCAATTCAATGATCGGAAAATTGCAACAATTACATTTTCGGAATCATTATAATATCCTCGTCATTACGAGTGCCAACTCTCATTTTCCAACTTTCCAAAAGTGGAAACCCTAGTTCAGTGCACTTTCTAAATTTGGAAACTTCCCGATTTAGAAAGTTCACTAATACGTTCGCCTATTCTTTTCCTTTTCTTATTCTCATTCATAATTCCAAATTACGAATGTTGGACTCAATCATATTGACTTCCAATCATGCAAAGATAAACTATTTTATCTCTGACCGTTTATTCAAAGATCTCATGTGCACGAGCAGTGTGACCCTCGATGGTTCAGGTGTAAGCTAGCCGTGGGCCCACAACCCTTTGTGGTCAAAACTCGTCCCTTAGAGTTACGATTAAGATGAAGCTCGTTTCACCTTAATCACCCAACGAATCAAGATTGGCGTCTAGCAACTACGCGTCATGATTCCCTAGATACAAATGAAGTGCCTGCAAGAACCTTCAGATATAGTTAACGTACAGTACGGTCCCTTCGATTCATATGTCCCGATCGAACTAGAGGCATTGGTTCATCGAGACCTCTTTATATGTTCGATGACGGTGCGATCGTTCTAAGTGTTGTAATCCTTACGTGCATGACTTAGAGAATCGAATTCTCTAATCATCACTCAGTCAGCTCTGGCCAGAGACTTAGAATGATTACAAACTTTCAGAACACACAGGACATCCAAGACTATTCTAGCGATCGAATCCCCGACTACAATGCACAGACCTCCCACTAGATTTCGGACTGCACGAACACTGGCCCTTGGGATGGTCCTCGGTGGAACTCAGGGACAGGTCACGATACAGCTGGTCCTCTAGTGAAGTCACGGTGATGTCTAGGTCATAAGGACTAATGGTGTACAACTATACCATAGATATCTCTACTCGATTATTGGGAACCACTCAGAGATTTCTAGGGTGAGGGAGTTCAGTGAACTCGTCAACTTACGAGCACCCACTTATGCATGCCGATATCACAATACCGTGTACTGATGAGATGCAGTACACATACACTAAGTGCTAGTCTTAATGGGAAAGGCCGATATCCTCATTAGTGGCGTAACCCTTCGACTAGGAACACGTTTAACAGTTATAATACTTGAGTAAATATCTCACGATCCTAACGATCAATTACTAGTACTTGTAATAACTGTAAGGACTACATCTATGCTTGTGACAAAGGGACAAAGATATAGAATGCCAAGGTGTTTTATCATTAATACGAATAAAGGTTCGTTTATTACAATAACAAATACGAAAGACCATAGCCACATGTTGGCTTGTTGGTCACCTACTTTAACACTAATGAGAGACGGAAAAAATAAACAATCGTTCAAATGAATAGGAAAAATAGATTCCAAAACATTTAATTAAATAGTCCCAATGGCTTCAACAACAACTCTTGCTCCATCCCCCATCCTTAGGTAGGTGTCACCCGCTCTAAGCTTTCTACTTCTTGTCATTAGCTGCAAATCATTACATAAGTGTGAGCCACAACCCGTATCTAATACCCAAGAAGAAGAATTGACAGACAAATTTACGCCAATGAAATACGTACCATTTTCAAAACGTTTCTGCTTTAAGTAAGCCTTGCAGTTGCGGCGCCAATGCCCTTTCTTTCCACAGTGATGGCAAGCATCATCAGTCTGCTTGCTGACTTTCGCTTTAGGGCCCCCACTACCTTCACCCACTTCGAACTTGTTGTTTGGGATGGGAACTCTTTCCTTTCTATTCTTTTGGGAAGATCTCTTCTTTCCAGAAGTAACAACAACGAGAACAGATTTCTCTTGCTTGATGGTGGACTCGAAACTAACTAACATGTTCATTAACTCATCCAAGGGAGGATCAAGTTTGTTCATGTTGAAGTTCACTATGAACTATTTACAGGAACTAGGAAGGGACAACAGGATCAAATACAACGAGAGATCGGCAGGGAGGGTGACGTCAAGGTTCACTAGCTTTTCAAGGAGAGTGATCATCTTGAGACAGTGCTCGTGGACCGAAGCCCCTTCGCACTGTCTCGCAGTGATCAACTCATTTGTAGCAGCGTACCTTGACGAACTAATATTCTCACTATACATGCTATCGAGATGAGCCTTGATATCGAAAGCATGTTTGTGAGACTCATATTTCTTCGCAAGCGCGGGCTCCATGGCGGCTATCATGTAGCACCTAGCATGATTGTCGTCTTTCTTCCATGCTTCATAAGTTTCCTTTTCAACATCGGTCGCAACGTCGGGTATAGTGCCAGGAAGTCTCTCGTGAAGGACATAGAGACTCCCTTCAACGGTGAACACAAGTTTAAGACCACGTAACCAATCTACGTAATTAAAGCCATTGAGTTTATTGTCGAGGATTGACATTATGGGATTCTTAGACATGATTATCTAAGAGGTTAGAGAAGAGGATTATTAGAGATTCATATTAAATTATTTTTCAATTAAATATATTTGGACTTTTGTTATTTAATTGTTCTCCCACTAATTTTATCGAGTTCCACTTCCCTCTAGTAGACAAACGAGAAAATCGATTTTTCTTTAATGAACTTTAGGTCCAATAGACAAATATAACCCGTAGTTAATCTAGTCCGATTATATATGCCCAAAGGTAGATCACAATCAATCATATCCTTTATATGACCCTAAAGTAATTTTCTTCACACTTGATAATGACCTAAGTTAATCTCGCGAATTCAAAATCTTCGTGTGTCAAGTCTAACCTACCAATCAAAGATGCTCATAGAACTTAATTATACCAAACTAATGCAGTCCCTAGTTAATCTAGCCGACCACGTTAATCTAGCATAACCTTTTCTATGGCTACCTTCATTGTTATTTCAATTGAATTACAGCTTACCTTACTACAGTACTCCCCACTACACGGCTTACTGCACTATTGCAAGGGGCTACACATAATTCAACCGTTGGTAGAAGGAAAGAAAGATTCAATAGATTGGTTTTTCTTTATAGCTTGAAACAATTCTTAATTAAATTAGAATGAGTGATTTTTTAGAAAACGTTTTAAATCATCAGAAGGTTTGGATTGGTCAATGTGATTCCTACATCTATGTTTGATACGCGTAAAACCTACGTATGAAAAACCGCAAGTGTACAGAATCGCGTTTTGTAGAATAGTTACTTTCAGATATCGATCCACAGGGAATTAAGTTCCTAAATTTACCATATACCGTAATTATATTATCCTAAAATTTATCTAGACATACAAAAGAATGGGATGTTAGAAATGAAGGTAAAAAGAAACAAACAATAATAAAAACAACGGTCCGCAAGTAAAAGCGAGGAATTCCGACATGTGATGGCTTCTAGGGTCAAATCCACCAGTGTACTATCGATAAAGATCTACAAATCCGAATCTAGTATGAATTCAATATTCTCTAACCCACACTAAAATAACCTTACCCCCGTCTCCAGTGTAGTTAGAGTCTACCCACAGGTCCGACGTCTCCGTTCAGAACCTCATATTAAGAGAGCATTTAGGCCAAGTCCTTAAGGGCTACCCGAGGTGCATTACGTCTCCGTTTTCACAACCCGAGCTATGTTTTCCTAAAATCAAACGAGAAATCCTCTCTCGAATTCATTCCCATTAACAATCAATTCAACTGTTGGCCAAACAATCAAAAGCATATAATACAAGAAAACATAAACAGAATCAAAGAACGACAAATAGATCACAGATCTGGAAATCAAAATCAATATATACAAGGTTTCATCCAAACATAGCATCCAAAAGAAGAACACGAGAAACCATAAACTAAACGTAAAGAAAAAGCTTAGGAAAAAACCCAAGTCGAAACCCACGTCGACGCTTCCCGCGAAGAAATGGCGAGAACCGAAGAGAAAACCGAAGAAATGGTCGAGATATCGTCGAGAGATTGGAAAATGAAAAAGAGACCTTCTATTTATAGTGAGAAAGCAAACAAAAATATATGTTCTCGATTTTTGTGCCGAGATCGCGATCTGGGCTTCTTGGATCTCGATCTGGCAGCCTCGGAAACTGCGCACCGCCTTCCCAGATCGCGATCCAGGAAGTGCGGATCGCAATCCGGCCCAATTTGCCGCTGCTACTGGAATTTGCCACCAGATCGCGATCCGGTGGTGCTGGATCGCGATCTGGCGTCTGCATCAACTTCAAATACTGTTTTGACCGTTTTTCAGCCCGAATGTGACAAATATGCTTTTCACAAAATTTGTAGCCCTTGAAGTTGAATTTCTATATCGACATGAATCATCTCAATCGAAGGTCGTATGCGAGAGTTATGCTTGAAATACCAAACACTGCCACAATCAGCGAGAATGCACTTTTGCACGTCTTTGGTTTGATTTTCGGCATCGCTTCCAAATTCATTTCGAATCGGCAAAAATAGCTTCGCTTTACCTAAAATAGAAATAAAACAAGAAAATCATAATATATACAAATAAAGCCGAAACTCGTACAAGCGAAGACCAAAACTTGAAGAATTGATAAGTGAAAATCATGTAAAATGAACACTTATCACAGCCTCAAACTTAGATCTTTACTCGTCCCTTGTAAATAAAACAAAACCATAACCCAAAAACAAAATCAACAAAAGCAAAAAAAACTAATCCTAGGCCAATAACGTAGGGAATCACGATTGCATTTAGCGTATGCAACAAGCCTTTGAACCCCTGGGTACCCCCAAAGGACGAGTTTTGTCTTGTGAGGGTTTTCAGACAACACACCCACAAAGTTGCCGGATTGGTCAAAGCATTGCCATTAATTCCAAAGATAAACGAGCTAGATAACCTTAAATCTTGGAATAGCATACGACTTAAGATATTTGACTTCCTACCGACGCAATTAGTTGTTTCAACACCAAAATCATAGATAGACTCTAAACTCCGTAATCAAACCCAAAGCACAATCATCGAGGGTTTTGAGTAGAAATGTAGACGAAAGGTAAGTTTTGATTCTGAAATCCAAAAACTCGAATTGGGCATAAGTAGGTTTATTTATTCACTAGTAAAATGACCACAACAACTTTTTCGGTGATTTTCATCACAATTGTTTTTTTTTAAGCGTGATACAATCGTGACTCGTGTAAGGCTCGACACCACTGTGTTATCTCTTTGACCCATGTATCGAACTTTAGTCCAGGATACCCCCAAGCTAGTTAGCTTGAGAGACTAGGCGACAAAGTGCACCTTACGGGTTAAGATCGAGTCAGAGAGGCCGGGAAATCAGAGCGTGAATCACGACAAATACCATTTTTTTCTTTTTTCTTTCTAAACAACACACCACCAGAAAGTAAAAACGTAAAGACAATAATGATTTTTTTTAGCCAACAACTCGATTTGTGAAAACATAGTTCAATTCTTACTCACCCCCAAACCTCAAACTATTATACCCCTCAGAAAAGTGTGCTCATGCTTACTCGGGAAAGATTCGAAAGGCTCTCAAAACAAGTTGCAGAAGCGCTGTCGGAAGGTTCATTTATTAATTGCCGGCTATGCACAACTTTAATTTTAAAATCAACTAGCAAGTATAATAATTCATTAACTACTATGCTTCAATAGAATCCGGAAATGCAACTTACACTCGATCCTATATGAAATGCATATGACAAACATAACACCAATACGGAAATCGAAATACATAAATGAAACTAAATTATATGATATGCATGCAAAAGACCAAAAAGAAAAATAAGCTAAAATCACCCCCAAACTTAAATCATGCATTGCCCTCAATGCGAAAAATAAAATATATGAGAAAGAAATACGCCCTGAACAGTCATGCCGCAGATTGATCGGTGTTCTACGGTTGCGAAAGTGTTCCTTGGTTGCACGAGGTGCCGTGGACTTTGGCACCGAGGGCTACTTGCCGGAGTTGTCTAGACTTCCCGACTTCTCACTCTTATTTCCTTGGGGACGAGATACAGGCAAAAATCAAGAAAAAATGGTGAAATTTAGCTTTAAACCAAAAAAAATGCAAAAACGACAAAACAAAGAAAATAAATGAAGATAAATAAACAATGGGTTGCCTCCCATTCAACGTTTGTTTTAATGTTGACAGCTTGACACGTTTTGGACGGATTATGTCCAATCCAAAACCTTGTAGATTGCGCATCCATCCATCAGTCTTGATACATACTTTGCAATCATATCATGGACTAGACGACAATCTTGTAATGAGCATCCCAACCCATGGTACTTTTCATTTTCTTTGGAAATCAGTCGATAGGAGACTAGGATGGGTTGCTTGCCTACCGATCTCTCAAACTCGTATACAAGATATTCGAGCTTTGGAGTAAGCTCTACCTCAAATTTGAAACTCATATCCTCGCTCACACTCAAATCCGGAGTAGCAATGTGGATAGCATTTTGTTGGTCAAGTTCATCTACCGTCATCTTCATCCCACTCTCATCACACGCAAAAGTATCTACAAAACTGGGATGAATAATTCCCTCAAGGTGCTCAACCTCATCGTTCATACGAAAATCTGTAAAGACCTCGTTGTCTTCATATAGGATGGTTGGATGTGGTTTGTAAATGTGACATCTCTGAAAATTTTCAAAAATATTTGCCAGAAAGTGGAGTTCGTTTTGTAAATAGCACAAGTGCTCATTTGTCTGTGCAATTCCATTTTCTGGGTTCAACCTTCGATGTCTTTCAATATCATCCAACTCTTATGGATGTAATCAACTCTGGATTGAAGCTCGCAAAGGGAGAGATCATAAATCGAGGCCATCAATGTATACAAATCTGCTAAAACAAATGAAAAATCAAAAAAGAAAAATATCTAAAGTAAGGTAAGGATAGTTGGTAACGATATTAGTAAATTAAAGATTAACTAATTCCCCGGCTACGGTGCCAAAAACTTGATACGCGTAAAACCTACGTATGAAAACCGCAAGTGTACATTATCGCGCTTTGTATAATAGTGAATTCTAGATATCGATCCACAGGGAATTAAATTCCTAAATTTACCAAATACCGTAATTATACTATCATAAACATTATATAGACATACGGAAGAATGGGATGGGAGAAATGAAGGTAAAAAGAAACAAACAATAATAAAAACAACGGTCCGCCATTAAAAGTGAGGAATTCCGACGTGTGATGGTTTCTAGGATCAAATCCACCAGTGTACTATCGATAAAGATCTACAAATCTGAATCTAATGTCAATTTAATATTCGCTAACCAAGACACTATAATACCTTAACCCCCGTCTCCAGTGTAGTTAGAGTCTACCCACAGGTCCGACGTCTCTGTTCAGAACCTGATATTAAGAGAGCATTTAGGTCAAGTCCTTTAGGGCTACCCGAGGTGCATCACGTCTCTGTGTCCACAACCCGAGCTATGTTTTCCTAAAATCAAATGATAAATCCTCTCTCGAGTTCATTCCCATTTACAATCAATTCAACTGTTGGCCAAACAATCAAAAGCATTTAATACTCGAAAACATAAACAGAATCAAAGAACGACAAATAGATCACAAATCTGGAAATCAAAATCAATATATACAAGGTTTCATTTCCCCTAAAAGAAAATGCTCAGTTCTTTACAAACATAGCATCCAAATGAAGAACACGAGAAATCATAAACTAAACGTAATGAAAAAGGTTAGGAAAAACCCTAGTCGAAACCCTCGTTGAAGGTTCCCGCGAAGAACTGGCGAGAATCAAAGAGAAAACCGAAGAAAAGCTCGAGATATCGTCGAGAGATTGGAAAATGAAAAAGAGACCTTCTATTTATAGTGAGAAATCAAAGAAAAATATATGGTCTCGATTTCTGTGCCCAGATCGCGATCTAGGCTTCTTGTATCGCGATCTGGCCGCCTCGGAAACTACGCACCGCCTTCCCAGATTGCGATCCAGGAGGTGCGGATAGCGATCTGGCCCAATTTTTCGCTACTACTAGAATTTGGCACCAGATCACGGTCCGGTGGTGCTGGATCGCGATCTGGCGTCTGCATCAACTTCAAATACTAGTTTGAACCTTTTTCAGCCCGAGTTTGACAAATATGCATTTCACAAAAGTTGTAGCTCTTGAAGTTGACTTTTTATATCCACTTGAATCATCTCAATCGTAGGTCGTATGAGAGAGTTATGCTTGAAACACCAAACACCGCCTCAATCCGCGAAAATGCACTTTTGCACGTGTTTGGTTTGATTTTCGGCTTCGCTTCCAAAATCGTTTCGAATTGGCAAAAATAGCTTCTCTTCACCTAAAATAGAAATAAAACAAGAAAAGCATAATATATACAGATAAAGCCAAAAACTCGTACGAACGAATACAAAAACTTGAAGAATTGATAAGTGAAAATCATGCAAAATGAACACTTATCAATGTTCTCTAAAGGTATATGGAAACGCATATAGTCCTATGAGGAACATACGACCTAAGTATATAATTAATTACATTAATTAAATATTGGGTTTTTCAAAATAATTATTGGACCTCAAATAGCATAAATCAATCAAATAATGTTGAGGCACTAGTAATTAAGTTGAATTATAATCAATATTATATGTGTGTTCTATTAATTAAGATCAATTTAACAATTTAAATTAATTAATCAATCAAACACCTATTTACTAAAATAGATAATTGTTGAATCGATTATCTAATTGGGTTTAACTGAAAATAATTTTCCAAAAATTAAAATCAATTTGTTTTAAGTTTAATTTTAGAAATCTGAAATAATTTTTTTTTTTCTTTTTATTTTAAGTGAACCGGTTCGGCACGACCGGTCTGACCGGTTCGGACCGAAACAGTCCGGTTCTGACTGGTCCACCTGACCCGAATCAGTGGGTCTGGTCAGTCAGACCGAGAACCGGTCTGACCGACCTGAATCCACGTCGATTCGGTCAGTTGGATCAAACATAACCATCGAAATGGCCGGTTCGAGCGGTTCGATCCGAACATATTAAAAACCGACAATTTTAATTAAATTTCAGATCCGATTTTCCAATTTAAAACAACTTTAAAGCTGGAAAAAATTCTAAACAATATTTCAAAAATATTTTAAACTTTCGAAAACACCCAATTAAATAATACAACAATCACAATTTTAATAAATCGAACATGCATCAAAATTAAGCATAACATATTAAAACGCAATTAATTGCACAACGAGCTCTGATACCACTGTTGGGAATCAGCACGTGTACGCAGCGGATTTTTTTTTTTACATGAACTAAACAATTTAATTCACATAAACACATGCTCGATTCGCATTTAAGCAATTAATTACGTACCTTAACGCTTCCAGCGAAAATAAAAAACAACATGCTTTTAATTAATTCGATAATAAATCACATAGCATGCTCGCAGTAAATCATGAATTCATAGAAACAATTACATATAGCAATTCAGGAAAATTCATACTACGAATATAAACATATAATTTAATCTAATTAAATTAATACCTAATAAAAATCAGATCCCAAAATACCTCTTGAAGCGTGAGGCAAACTCTCGGATTGAAGCAAACTACCACATAAACCAATCCGTGCAGTCGAGGGGAGCAACGGCGGTGCAGCGGCGGCGGACGCGCTCAACAACGGCGGCGCGTGAGATCCACGCGCGGTCTTTGGGCGGCACGTGGGGGCGCGTGCTGCGGTGCTTCGACGATGGCTTCATTAAAAAGACAAAGGAAAGATACTACCAATAGCAATTGGTGCGTGAGGTCGATTCCGACGACGGTGGCGACGGCGGAGGGGGGAGAATCGGCCGAGGGTTGTGAGAGAGCGGCTATGGTTTTCTCTTGTGTGTTGTCTTCTGTGCAAGACCTATAAATCATGTATTTATAGTGTCTTGTATAAAATTCCTAACGGGCTTAAGTTGGACCAGGCCTAACAACTTAAGTTCGTTAGTCTTTTCTCGCTCGTTTCTCACAACTCAATGATCAAAAAATTATAACGATTACATTTTAGGAATCATTGAAATGTCCTCGTCATTACGAGTGCCAATTCTCTATTTCCAATTTCTAAAAGTAGAAACCTTAATTCAGTGGACCTTCAAAATTTGGAAACTTCCCAATTTAGAAAGTTCACTAAGATGTTCGCCTAATCTTTTCCTTTTCTTATTCTCTTTCATAATTCCAAATTAAGAATGTTGGACTCAATCACATTGACTCCCAATCACGCAACGATTAAACATTTTTATCTTTGACCGTTTATTCAAGAACTCGAGTGCACTAGCAGTGTGACCCTCGATGGTTCAAGTGTAAGCTAGCCGTGGGTCCACAACCCTTTGTGGTTTAAACTCGTCCCTAGAGTTACGATTAAAATGAAGCTCGTTTCAACGTAATCACCGAACGAATCAAGATTGGCGTCCAGCAACTACGCGTCATGATTCGCTAGATACAAATGAAGTGCCTGCAAAAACCTTTTGATATAGTTAACGTACAGTACGATCCATTCGATTCAAATGTCCCGATTTAACTAGAGGAATTGGTTCATCGAGACCTCCTTAGTAGTTCAATAATTGTGTGATCGTTCTATGTGTTGTAATCCGTACGTGCATGACTTAGAGAATCGAATTTTTTATCATCACTTAGTCAACTCTGGCCAGAGACTTAAAGATTACAAATTATGAGAACAAACAGGACATCCAAGACTATTCTAGCGATCGAATCCTTGACTACAGTGCACAGACCTCCCACTAGATTTTGGACTGCACGAACACTAGCCCTTGGGGCGGTCCTCGGTGGAACTCAGGGACAGGTCACGATACAGCTGGTCCTCTAGTGAAGTCACGGTGTTGTATAGGTCATAAGTACTAATGGTGTACATCTATACCATAGATATTTCTACTCGATTATTGAGAACCACTTAGAGATTTCTAGGGTGAGGGAGTTCAGTGAACTTGTCAACTTACGAGCACCCATTTATGCATGCCGATATCACAATATCGTTTACTGATGAGATGCAGTACACATGCACTAAGTGCTAATCTCTTAATGGGAAAGGGCGATATCCTCATTGGTGGTGACCCTTCGACTAGGAACACGTTTAACAGTTATAATACTTAAGTAAATATCTCACGATCCTAAAATATTAATTACAAGTACTTGTAATAATTGTAAGGACTATATCTACGTGTGAAACAAAGGACAAAGATATGAATGCCAAGGGGTTTTATCATTAATGCGAAAAAGTTACAAGAATAAATGGAAAGACCACAGCCACAAGTTGGCTTGTTGGTCACCTACTCTTACAGCCTTTACGATTTCTATATCTTCGTTTATCAAGAAAAGGGACGCGACATTCTATGTACGTCCCATCAAGTGCCCCAAGACAACCCTAACAGTTGTAACAAAAGAATTGCATGCATTGGTAATAATTTAATCTTTTTACTTGTAATTTAACTACAATTATAAGGTATGGTCATGCACATAGGGCTGTTTTACGTGAAGTAAGAAAAACGCTCGTTATCCTAGTTTTCGTCGACGGGTTTCGGTGAAATCAAAAGCATATCATGTAGTTTTAGCAAGGCCAAAAGGACCCGATTAAAATTCTGGCTAACTGTATAACCTGATCTTTTGAAATGACTACGCACGACAACATTTTTCGTCTAGTGTGCCAAAATCTGAAGAACATCGCAACTTGCTCGGGGATGGTAACATTTCTATTCGGTCTAAGACCACCAACATTTTTCTAAAATGTAACACAAGCGATAAAAGGTTTGAATGTTCATTCTCAGATTATCACGACATGTAACATCATCAAATCCAAGAATTGGACACAAATAATCAAGTTGCGAAGATCGGATGTTATTTGATTGCGAGTCACTCAAACGACGACGGTTAAACTGCCTAAATATGCGCATAGATATTAAGAAAAATAGCCTCAAAATAAATATTAGCTGATGCAACACAACTACAACATCTTCCTCTTGTTTTGACAAAGTCATCGTAACGCAACAAGTCCCTACAATATGCACGCAAAAATCATCCAAAATATATAAGGAAAAATGAAATTGACAATAGATCTCATACGACAGAATACACAACATTAGGAAAAAATCACCCAAATTCAGTCTGGTATATTTACGCACAAATGTTACAAACTAGGATAAACACATAATGTATTTTTTAAACTGTAATAAAATACAGATTACACACAATAATTAAATCAGAACTTAGTACATACCTGACTGATTGAATTAATTTGATGGACCCGGTGTTCTGCAAGAGGGTATTTGTATACCATTTCACCAAATCAGCTGATGCAGAATATGAACGAACGACAACCTTAAATCGGTAACCATGTTAGACGGATTTATAAAGTAATATAACTAATTAAAACATGTGACATGATGAAGACAAGAATAAAATTTGTAACAAACAGATTAGCCAGAGGAGAAGAACAACTACCTTACTAACACAGACGATCTTCAGTGACAGGGTAATGGTGCCATTTGCCTAACGAAAGTAAATGGTTTAGATGAAATGCGTACTTGTAAGATTGAGTTGTAAAAGATCGAACATGGAAATGGTTAAGAAGATGCATATTTTACCTTCAATTGAGTTTAGGGTTTACTGATGTTGGGGGAGAGGGATGTTTTTAGAACGAAATTTGGTTTTTATATGAAATAATTCAGTAATTAACTAAGTCATGTAAGGGCACAAACGACCTTGCACAACCCATTAGATGATGGGATTATTTGATGACAAATTATCAAGCCAATATTGGCGTGACTGTGAATCATTCGATTGAGGGATGAAAACCGTGGGGCCACTTATCAAGGCTTCACCAACCCACCGAACCAAACAACGTACACAAAGGTATTCACAGTCCCATCAAGCCTAATAATGCAAACCATAGAAGCCCTAAGGGTTTGGGTTGCAATTGAAATATAAATTATAAATTATTATATTATTGTTGTCATATATTCTAAATTTAATAATTTATGTTTATAAAATTACTATTAAAAATGCATATTTAAAAAATAATCAACTCAAAATTATCGAAATCTAGTTTTTTGGGTGATTGTGGAAATACATAAGAACGTAAATAACGATAATAGAATTATAGAGAACATAATAATACAAGAGAGACAAATGTTCAGAGAAAATTGTGGGGGTTCATTTATGAAGGGAGTTTTTCTCATTAATAAAGGTGGTAACCACCGGAAGTTACAAAGGAAGTTACATGTGGGAGTTACAATGAAGTTATCTCCTACACACATAATGGGATTAAGAAGTGGGAGCTAACTCTAGTGGGAGGTTGATAAACCTCAAAGTTGTTAAGTTAGGAAGACCCATTTTACACATTATTTACAATACACTCCTTTTTGGATTCCTATCAAACCACGATTGTGCTTTTTGTGTTGCCTCGTTAAAACCTTCTGAGTAAAAACCCAATGGGAAAAAACAACCTCGGTTAGGAAAAAAAGTATAACGTACAATCTTTCCATTCAGCATGTGTTGCCTCGTTAAAACCTTGTCGAGTAACGAAAACCTCGTGGGAAATATAAACCTCTCACGAAGGAAAAGGAGCACAACAGGGTACTAGGGTATGGATACTGAGTACCTACAGGGTACCCCCCCCCCCCCCATGTTAGCTCTTCTTGATGTCTACAAGAGAAAGAGCTCGTATAATCTACCCAAGTCAATAGCCTTAACATGGTTTTCCTAAGTGACTTGAGGCGAAAACTTAGTAAATAAGTTTGTGTAGTTATCTTGAATCATGTTCTCCTGAATCATTATTGTTTGAGCTCTTATAGTTGTTGATTGAAGAAAACCTCATAATTATGTTCTTGGATTTGTCACATTTAATAAAGCCCGTCTAGATTTGATGAGTGCATGTTTCATTATAGTCAAATATAATCTCGTAGGATCTTTTGTGTTATCCAATTTCCACGAATCTCGAACATGCCCAATCATGGCTTCACGTCATGTGCATTCACTCACTATCTTAAGTGTGAAGCAAACATCATGCATGATTTTCCCTAGTGACAACTAAGGTACATTTCATAGAACCCCAAGACAATAGTTATTTTTCCAATATTACACCATGATTGGGAACGAGCTTTGCGTGCATATGACTTCTAGTCAATGCAAATATAAACCACAAGCTTCGCATAATTCTGTGATGAATACGACATGTCGGTAAGGTGAGCTAAGTCTGTCTAATAAATTATACAGAAACGCTAAATCATATCGGGTACATGGAGTTAAGTATAATAATGCATATATTGGATTTACATATGGCACTTCTGGTGCTAACACTTCCTCGTCCTCCTCTATTGGACGGAATGAATCATTGGACCTATTCCACGATCGAACTCCCATAAGTGTTACTCGATAATTTTGCTTTATCCATGACATCTTCTTGATGTAATTCGATTGATGGAAAAAAATCTAATTGGCATTAGAACTTTCAAGTCGAAGAGAGATCAAATTAGTTTTATATAGATAGATCTTTAATCTCGAACTTAAATTTCAAGAACTGAGTTGTTTACTTGACTTCTTCAGGAGTCCCAATCAAGTTCATGCCCTCGACATAATCGATAGTAATAGGAATAATCAAAACCCACTGTTGTTCACATATTCTATTCCGAGCATTTTTTCACTTACGCGATTATCCTATATTCTTCCGGAATATTTCAAGCCATAATTAAAGTGAAAGAATTTCTATCTTTAAAGTCAACCTCGGGTCGCTGAGGAAATCTGTGTGCTATGAGATGAGTTTTCTAGCTCCCAATCTCATTTATTCATTTGTGCTAGAGATGAGTCTCTTGGCTCCCAATCTCATTTATTTCTTTGTACTATGAGATAAGTCTTGTAGCTTCCAATAACATTTATTTCTTTGTACTATGAGATGAGTATTCTGCCTCCCTGTCTCATTTCATTCTTTGAGCTGTGAGACAAGTCTTCCGGCTCCCAATATATAGTCCCAATTTTGGAACAATTTTAACCACTTGCAGTACATAACTAACCATTATCTGGATTTTTTTTTATTTTTTCGGCCCAATTGTGACTATAGAATTCCATTATGGAGGAAATTTTATGTGGAGACCTATGATCATGTATGTTCGAGGAATGGTAGAGTTTTTAGAGATTGAAGATAGAGCCAAACTTTCTTATATGTACTTTGACCAGCTGTATCGCTCTCAGTTGGGAATCAATGAGGGATTCTTGATCTACTATAGAGTGGATGGTGAAACTTTAGATAGAGGTTTGAAAAAATTGAAGGAGGATGTGGATGTAATTGAGATGGTTATAGGTTATGAAGGCCTAGATGTCATTTCCATGTATGCAAAAAATGTTGAAGAAGAAGATGGGAGAAGTATTGTTCCACAAGATGAAGATATTGATGAATCTATTAACGAAGTGTTTACATTTATGTTTTCAGAAGCTAATCAGCAAGAAACAGACCATCAAGAAGAATAACAAGAAGAAAATCAGCAAGAAGAAGGAGGTGATGTGTTGATGAAGATTATGAAGAATATGAAGATAGACCACCATCTGTAGTGAGTAGTCATCCTAGCTTATTTGAGGAAGGACTAGAGGTCCCACATGATGACATATTTGTGACTGAAACTATTGTAACAGCTAGAAAATATGCAAGTAAAGGTCCTGATGTGCAAGTGGAAGAATGGTGGTCTGATTGTGAAGATCCTAAGTTGAAGTCATCTTGAACAGTGATTCTGAAGGTAAACAATATGAGGAATTCAATGAGGCTACATGCATGAAGAATCATGTTTTGTCTGTACGGTTGGAGTTCTCCATACCACAAGTGTTTGGAGAAGTTATGGTTAGATGAAATGTATTGAGAGGTCATGCGATCACCTACATAAAAAATGAGAACAAGAAGATAACTGCCAAGTGCAAGCAAGACGGTGGACGGAGGATCCATGCAGCACCTATTGGCAATACATTAACATTTCAAATCAAGTCCTTTATATCAGAGCACACGTGTGGAAGAGTACATGAAAATGGACATGTGAACTTCAGATTCTTAGCTGAAGAATATCTAGATGATTTGAGAGACAACCATTAAATAAAAGTAAAGTCCACGAAGAGAAAGGTAAGGAAAGACCTTAATGTTGATATCAGTAGGTGGCAAGTCTATAAAGCAAAGCATAAAGTAAACAAGCTTGTGGAGGGAGACATAGAAAATCAATATGCACTGCTAAGAGACTACTGTGCAACAGTGCTACACAACAATCCAGGGACTTGTTTCAAGATTCAAACTGCAGAAGCAAGTAATATAGGAACTCAACCTAGGTTCTTAAGGCCATATTGCTAGGTTGGTTGCACAAAAGAAGTGGGCATTTAGCAGCATATAGACCTATAGTGGGGTTAGATGGATGTTTCCTGAAAGGATCAGTGGGTCGTAAGCTTTTAAGTGTTGTTTCAGAGATGGGAATGACAATCTCTTCCCACTTGCAATTGTTGTTGTAGAATCTGAGTGCAAGCAGACTTGGTCATGGTTTCTAATCTAGTTACTCAATGATATGGGAAGTTTTCAAGAAAGAGGGTGGGTGTTTACCTAGACAAAAAGGTTTAGTTGAGACCATAAATAAACTCATGCCAGGTGTGGAGCACAGATACTGCATCAGACACATGTATGCCAATTTCAAACTGAAGTATGAAGGCAACGAATTGAAGGATCTATTCTAGAAAGTTGAATCTAGTGAAAACAAAAATGAATGATAGTACTACATAAATGAGTTAAAAAAAGGCTGATCCACCAACTGTTGTTAATAATGGGGAGGGAGGAAGGTCCTTGTGCATTTAAGTGGTTAATGAATGTTATTCCTCAAAACTGGGCCAAATTACATTTCATGAGTCCAAGACCTAAGTGTGATATGCTTGTGAACAATATGAATGAAAGCTGGAATAACTACATCATAGATGCCAGAGATATGCACATCATTTCCATGCTGGAATGGATTAGAAAAGCTCTATTAATAAGGTTTCAAGTAAAAAGAAATGGTATGCTGAAGCATGTGGGAAAGTTTGGAGAAAGTTAAAGAAGCCAGTGCAAACTGTTTTCCTACTTGGTTTGGGGGGATGCTATATGAGGTAGAGTGCCATGAGGGGCCTCATGTTAGACAATGCTCAGTCAATCTTGAAGCAAGAGGTTGCACCTGCAGGATGTGGGATGTGAGTGGACTGCCATGTAAGCATACAATCAATGAAATATATATGAAGAAGCATCAACCAGAGGACTATGTGCATCCATGCTATACTAAGGAAACTTATTTGGCTACCTTTAACCTCCAAATATGTCCAGTACCAGGCGAACGTGATTATTTCAGGACTAGATTGCCCCAACTTATGTCTCCAATTGTTAAGAAACAACCATCAATGCCTAAAAAGAAGAGAAATATAACAGCTGATGAACAAGGCAGCAGAAATACTTCTACAGTTTGAAGAAAGAAATTGGCAGTGACATGTGCTAAGTACCTCCAGACTAGACATAATAAAAGAGGATGCAAGGGACAAATGCATCTTAATTCTATGTTGTTGAAGGTAATTTATTTATTTATTTTTTACTTTCAATTTTCATATTATTTGGATACTACTAACTTTTTCTATTCACTTATTGCAGGCAAAAAATCTCCAAATTCCCAGAGTTAAGAGGGCATGTATTCCTACTGAAGTACCTCGATACAGTTAAGGCATTTCTCAGCATGTTCCCTTTCAGGTATTTAATTTGTTTCAAAATTTTATCATTGAATATTTGTTAATTTATATATCTAACCACTTTAATTGTTTCTACATAATCATTTTCCCAAAGTCATGCAATTCAAGGACCTGCAGTACTGCATTCAAGTCCCCCCTCACAACTACCTTTATCACAGTCCATTTTTTAAGTTAATTTGCATTTCACATTTATTTCATTTTTCAATTAGATCAGACTTGCATTTAACCACCTTTTATGTTTTTTGGTTTATAATTTATTTTCCCAAACTACCTCTTCTCATCCAACATTATTGCATGGGCCTAATGGAACATTGTTCCTGATATCAAAAACAACTCCAGCTGGTGGTAAAAAGCAATTTGGATGTCTTAAATCCAAACTGAGTTGAAGTAATTTTATGGTTTTTGTGTTTTCCATGGAGAGCCATGTTTTTGTTAGTTATCCAAACTCATCAACTTTTTATTAGTTGGCTCAGTGGAATTTCTTTTGTCTATTGAACAGTGAACAACTAGTTTGTTTGGTAATTTATTTTGACCACTTATGCAAAACAATGTGTTTGTTTGTTGAAACAGTTGAAAGAATGTTGTTTGTTGGTGAATGTTGATTTTGGAGATTATATTTTGCTCAACTGTTCAAGCTATTTGGTAATTAATATATGCAGTTTATGAAAAAGCGTTGCATTAGTAGTCATTAGTAATAGTTTTTTTTTTTTTTTTTTTTTATTTCAAAACTTATAAATGAGGATTGCAACTGAAATTAAATACAAAAAAAAATCCAATCACCATTTGCTTCAACATTTCTCGTGTAGCTTCAAAAACTTGAACCATAGTCTTTATGCCTACAAACATTTGCTCAATTCCCTCTCCAGCTCTAGCTCTAGATGATGTTGTTCCAGATGATGTGGTTCTAGTTGAGATGCAATTGATTGAGTAGGTAGTGCACCATTCTTGAAAGCCACAATTTGAATCGGAGCACTTAAACTATAATCGACCGTTTGATGGCTTCTCAGTTTCAACAATTTTTATGATAGCTTTTCTTCCAAAGAACATATCTTCCCATGGTATCGAAGATCAACATTTTCATAGTTGTTTGAAGAAGAAGAAGACATCAAGCAAAAAAAAAAAAAGGATTTTGTTCAGCAGCAAAAAAAAAGGGAGAGAATGGAATTAGAGTTTAATTTGGAAAACATGGTGGGGGTATTTATTGAAGAATGAGTGGTAAATATTGAATGGAAAGTGGTTGAAAGGTTTAAAAATATTAATTTATGGTAAAAAAACTCAACCAATTCATTTTCGAGCAAGTGAGATGCACTCTCCTACGTTAACCTTTAACGAATATACTAACGGGCGCTACATTGTGCAAACCACATGGAGGTAAACGACCTATATTGATATGATGGGGAGTTAAAGTGCAACAAGTTGAAACCACAGGGGGGTAAATTTATATTTATCCTTTATATTTTTAAGAATTTTGATCATGATGGCAGAATTATTTTCACTTACGTGGAACGTGATTATTTTTATAATTTTATATCATGCTCTATGCGGTTTAAATTTGAAGAATAATTTTGCGTAATAATAAGATAATTTTCTAAGTAGAGAATATTTACGAAAATAAATAATTTATTTAAATAGAGAAATAGTGGGGGTAAAAGTAGTTAATTGTAATTGAGAAAGTGAGCATTATCATAGTTGATATATTATATCATGATTTTAATTCATGATCATTGGGTAGAGGTATGCATGTTTTTTATGTTGAGAAATAGTGGTCTATGTTTAATTGCTCATTTTATGAATGCAAATTGAATTTGATGTGGTCTATGTTTAATTGCTCATTTTATGAATGCAAATTGTTTAGTGACAGTGTGATAAATTATGTTTTATTTGCAATGTTGAATATGCAAGTAGTTATTAAAGGCTTACATTTGGATATATGTGACATTGATGTGATTTACAAAGGTTATTTGTTACCATTAAATTTGCTCATAATATATTTGCGAAATTATTTGTGACTTGTTAGGTGAAATTTTTCACCTTGTGTGAATGAGCTTTATGCCGATAATCTAAAAGTCAAAATTCATATCAATATTAGATTGATTGTTTTGACATTAACCTGTGAAGAGGCTGGTTGATACCAAAAGTGATATATAAAATCCTAGTGGGGGATAGATCAATGCTTTGTGATTTGATGCAATTGATAGTGAAATATCAATGTTTTGCGTGCATTGAAAGATGTGATGGAGAAACTGCACTTGAAAATTTGCGAGAATCTTTTAATGGGATTCAGAACCGTACCATTAAAAGAAAATGCACTACTGACCAAATGGTTGATAAAATTATGTGAGAAATGGTTGATAACCATTGAATCCATAAGACCAAACAATATACAAGAGAATGTTAAAATAAACTAAGAACAAACAATATACGAACATAAGTTGTTGTAGATTCAAATGTCCTTCAGTGGACACAAATGAAACAACTTTGGTGAAAAAGATTAGCATTTTTAATGTAGAAAGTATAACTTAACAACAACATCTAAACAGTGATAAATCCACCTTCACATGCTACGTACACAATAATTTAAAATATGTTAAATGAGGCAAAAATCAAATTGTCCATAATAAATAATATGAATAAAATACAAAATTAGTTAGTCTGATAATTCAAAATGCTTCTTTACAAACAACATTTGTTGTACAGTTGGAAGTATTTCCTTTTTTGTCAACTATAAGTATTTTCAAACCATTTCAAGTGGTAATCCTCGAAAAAATAACATATAGTTGTGCATGAAAGATAATAGGCTTTGGAAGATATATATAGGCCAATACATTTGAGTGACAGACATTGACTTTTATTTATTATCATAGCAAATGAAAGAGAAATGGCGAATTATCGACTTTGAAAATGAAATGAAATCCTCTTGTCTGATGGGGTTAACGACAATTAGGGACGGTAATATGGTCAACTTGGATCGGAGTCAATCCAAATTCATATGAATCGAATTTGAAATAGACTAAATCAAAAATCAACCAAAGAAATAGATCCAAAGTGGATCGGACTTGGACCAGTCCCAATCGGATCCATATGCATCCATTGACATTTTTGCTCAATAACTTTTATGGACTAATATGTAGATCCGATATAGATTGAACATGGATCCAGCTATGGAACTACTATGATCCGATGTAGAGTTTTGACTTATAATTTTCACACGAATACACACACTTTTCATAATCATACTTTTCACGCACAAACTCATGCACTTTTCACAAACACATACACACACTTCAAATTAGTAGTATGATTATAAAAAAAAAAACTAAATTTAAAATTTGATAAACAAAAGTTAAATTTTAAATTTAATAAAAAAGTTAGATTTGAAAAATTAAAAAAATGGAGGGTTGCAAAAATAAAAATAAAAACCACAAGAAGGACACTTTAGAGTAGGGCTGGGCATTTGGGATCGGGATTCGGGATCCCGTCCCGTCCCGATCGGAATTTTACTATTTGGGACTAAAACTTCGGGAATTCGGGATTACGGGATTCGGGATTGGGATTAGGAACAAATACGGGATCGGTATTAGGGAATTGGTTCAATCCCGATCGGGATATTTTAATCCCGAATTAGGAAAAAAAGAAAAATAAAACTAATAAAAATACACACACACACACACACACACACATATATATATATATATATATATATATATATATATATATATATATATATATATATATATATATATATATATATATATATATATAGTGTCAAGGAGATGAGAAATACAATACAAAATATATTGTTTCAACTTATTTTTAAATTTTTAAAATTTATTTGTTCCAAGTTTTGTAGTAAAATTAAATAAGGCAAGAACAATAGTATGTATATAATATATTCAAGTTGGTTTAGTGTATAAAATAATACTAATGGAAAAAAGATGCAATATTTCTTAGTTTTTAGGCAAAATATGGGATTTCCCGATCCCAATCCCGATTCCCGAAATATTTAGGGATACCGATATAATCGGGATTTAATAGTTTGGGACGGGATTGGGATTTACAATTTCTATCCCGAATCCCGAAATCCTGATCCCGAAAATCCCGAATTCCCGAAATCCCGTCCCGAACTCACCCCTACTTTAGAGACATCCTAATTTGTCTTCCGAATATATTCACCCATTCAAATTCATTTGTTAATAAGAAAAACTCTTTCATATACACCAAAATTATTTCTGACTCCTTGAAACCCCAAATTCAACTCCACTTCCATGATTTAAACCCTAATTTAGCACCAATTAACCAATTTTGACATATAACCCAATTTTGACAGCCACAGCCGGTCAGCGGTGTTGACTTTTTTTTTTATTTTTTTTTATATGGTCATTCAACGTGGTATCAAAGTCAAGCCTAATAAAAGATCATGAGTTCGAATCTCACAGCCACCCATATTTCAAATATTTCAAAATAATTACATTTGATTTTTTTTATTTTTTTATTTAGTGTGAATGCTGTGGTAAATGAAAAAATGTACGTCAGTTGTTTTAACTACAATATTAGTAATAGCATTATGAGTAGTTATGCTAGTAACAGGAAAACTGACTTTGTGGCCAACTTTAGAGTTTTTGGAACAAAAGATCTCTGTAGCAATTGAATTCTTGACTATTAATTGTTATAAATATGTTTTAATAATGCGGTAATATGATAGGATTCTCTCAAAGGAAACTTAATTTGATCTAAATGACAAGTTCAAATCCAATCTTTTAATTAAATCCTTTATTAGAATTAATATGTGAGCCACATCCCTAATGTTTTATTTATTCTTATATTGCCCTTATACCCTAAATTATCTAACCTATACATTCACGTTTCTTCAATTTCAGATTTATTCCTCTTTATTTTTATTTTCTCTCCCACGTTCTCTAACTCTCCATCTCTCTCTCCCTCACGTTTTCTCTCTGTCTCTCTTTCTCTCTCGTTTTTTTTTCTCTTTCTCTCTCGTTTTTTTTTCTCTTTCTCTCTCGTTTTTTTTCTCTTTCTCTCTCAACCATCTATCTCTTCCTTGTTTTCTCCAGTAGCAACGAAGGCCGGCGATAGCGGGTGGAGTCGTGGTGGAGAGGGCGGCGGCAAGTGGAGTAGTGGTGCAGGTGGGGGCGACGGTGGTTGTGCGGTGCGGAGAGCTGTGGTTATGTCTTTGAGACCATATGTTCGACTAATTGAATCTGATTTTCTTATTTTTTTATAAAGATATTTTGCTTGGTTTGGGTTCACAATAGTACATCTAGGGTTTCCCATCTATCTCTTCCTCGTTTTCTCCAGTAGCAACGAAGGGCGGCGATGGCGGGTGGTGTCGTGGTGGAGAGGGCGGCGGCAGGTGGATTCATGGTGCAGGTGGCGGCGACGATGGTTGTGCGGTGCAGGTGTCTTTGAAACCATATGTTCGACTAATTGAATCTGATTTTCTTAAAAAAAATTAAGAGATTTTGCTTGATTTGGGTTCAAAATAGCGGATCTAGGGTTTCCCAAAGGTAGTAGGTGAGTATAGCTGCGGTGGCTGCGACTAGGGTTTGGCGGCGGCCGCATTGGCTGCTAGGGTTGGCGACGGCTGGGAATTGTTGGCGGTAGGGTTCAAAATAGTACACCATAGTATATCGTAGTACATATTAGGACGCCATAGTATACCATAGCATACCATTGTATTTTTAAAATCCATAGCATACCATAGTATACCATTGTATTTTCAAAATCTGATGTATTATTTAGCAAAAACGAAAAGATTTTTTTTCGTAATGTTCAATAAAATGTTAAAAATAAGGAAAACATATAAGCTGTTTATAATAATTAAAAAATTAAGAGTGAAAAACAAAAAAAAAAAACAAATGTGACAAAGTGTGCAAAAATAAAATAAAACATGTTAAATGAAAAAATGAAGATATTAAATGCATAATAAAAAATATAAATGCAGTTTGAATTTTACTTCATGTAAATTTCGAATTTATGAGTGGAGGGACACTTTTGGAATGAATTTTATAAATGCTGTGAAGCAAAGGTTTAGTTGGACTTCTCATTTACTTCTAATTAGTTTTATCAATAGTAGACCTATATCTTAAGACCTCTTTAATAATAGATAGCATCATAAAATGATAAAACAAGTACTACAACTGTTCAAAAATATTTGTATACACATAAGTGTAAGCAATCCCCATAGTACTATACTAATTATACTTTCAAAAATACATTTTTTATCCCTACAGTTTGCATGGTTTTCGATCAGGTCCTGACATTTTCGAGGCCCGGAGCAAACTTTTAATAAATGACCATTTTATGATTAATACTTATTTAACTTGATAAAAAACCAAAAATAAATATATTATGACATGAGTAAACGAGAATAAAAAGGCATAAACTTACACTAAATATCAATGAAATATATATATATATATATATATATATATATATATTTATTTATTTATTTATTTTTATTATTATTTTTTATAATTTTGTTTTAGTTGCACCATAAGTTATGAAAAGAAAGATGAATTATCTCTCTCTTTTTCGCAAATGATGGATGGTAAAATATTAAATTAGAGTCTGTAGGGATTTTCATTTTTCATCCCAATGCTCAGAAAATTGTGCAATTAATTTGAGCTCAAATTAAAAATAGACTCTAAAAGCCAATTAAATATTGTGATTTATAAAAAGTCCATTTTAAATTATACTAAAACACAAGACTATTTATATTTATATTTGTTAATACACTTTTTTTTTTTTTATTTGGAGGCCCCTTAGAAAGTAGGGCCCAAAGCCATTGCTTGTGCGTCATAGGCTCAGGGTCGGCTCTGTCTTCGATATTCGCAAAAATACACATTTGGTCTCTTTTGTTTGAAAATTTTAACATTTTTAGTCTTTTCCCTCAAGTTCCTATTAAAACTAACGGAATCAAACTTGTGCTCACCACTACCTTAACTGATAGACTAACGGTAAACTAAAAGTCTATAAGAGACCAAATGTGTTTTTCGTAAACATGAGGAATCAAATGTGAAATACATGCAAACTTGAGGGATGAAACTGTAACTTTCCCCTTTCTAAGAGTTACGTTCTTCCTTTTTCAATAAATTTTGAAGTTCTAATTTTATTTTTAGTTGTTGTGGTTATGACATTGTGCAAGTATTAAAAGTTCAAACATTCTACTCTACGTTGTCTACCAAATTTTTAAATCTAGTGGTGTTATGGTATTTTCACTTGTAAATTATATATAATTTGAAAATACACATCTATAAATGAACGATAAACATATATGTTAATGCTTATAATATTTGTTTAGAATTTATGAATATTAAAAACCCAAAATCCACCGGTAAAAGACGGAGATGGAGAAATCTATTAATCATAAAAAACTTGCATAAACATTATTTCCGATTAGAAAGTACAACAAGAGTGACATTGATAATATAATCCAGAGGAATAATTAATCAATCACTATTAAAGTTTTCTCCCAATTAAACCTCGATTTTCTCGAGCTAGTGGGGGGCCTGGGTCGGCACAAACGCAAGTCCCTTCATGGCAAGCTGCTACTCTACAGGCAATGGGTAGACAATCGCTATCCTTCTCACAATATCCCTCGGAAACTCGACAACCTATCAAATTTAGAAAAGAAAAAAACAGAGCTCTTATCTTGATGTTTTAGCGATATATATATATATATATATATATATATATATATATATATATATTTTTTTTTTTTTTTTTTTTTTTTTTTTTGTACCAACCCTCATTAGGAGAGTTGGTACCTAGCCTTTACCAATAGGGTAATGGTCTAGGGTTCGAGTCCCTCCCTCCCCTACTTCCCCTTGTAATGGACTTGAATTTACTCAAAAAAAAAAAAAAATGTTTTTGTACGACAAGAGACGAATACTTACCGAAAACGACTAGCAAGAAAGTGACCAAGAAAAAAACCTTAATCGTATTAGTTGTCATTCTTTACGTATCTCCAAGTATTGCAATGATTGAGATTAATTGTGTTTTTACTTTGACACTATTTGTTAGTCTATATATAGGGTGTGGCGAAAATCTCACCAAATAGTAATACATAAAAGGAAAAGTATTTGTGGCAATATACTATTGGCCTATTTTAGTAATTTTAGATTTAAAAGTTATTAGTAATATAAATTTCTTCATGATTCGTAAGGTATTATATTTGATTATATATAAAATTTGATTTAGTTGTAAACTTTCTTTTCTGGTTTGATTTAATGTACTTTATTATTGGATCAATACTGAACATTTTCATTAATTAAATATCTGGCCTTACTTCATGTTGATTTTTCAAATTCATCATCTTCATGGTGAAATTACCGAATTAGGGTCGGTCCTGACATTTTCGAGGCCCTAAAGCAATCTTTTAAAAAATGACCATTTCATGATTACTACTTATTTAACTTGATAAAAAAAACAAAAATAAATATATTATTACATTAGTGAATGAGGTTAAAAATGCATAAACCTAAACTAAATATCATTGAAATTTATATATATATATATATATATATATATATATATATATATATATGTATTTATATTTTATTATTATTTTCTATAATTTTGTTTTACTTGCACCATAAGTTATGAACCATAAGTTATGAAAAGAAAGATGAATTATCTCTCTTTTTTTCGCTAATGATAGATGGTAAAATATTAAATTAGATTCAGTTGGGATTTTCATTTTTCATCCCAATGCTTGACAGAAAATTGTGCAATTAATTTGAGCTCAAATTAAAAATAGACTCTAAAAGCCAATTAAATATTGTGATTTATAAAAAGTCCATTTTAAATTATACTAAAACACAAGACTATTTATATTTATATTTGTATATATACTTTTTTTTTTAATTTAGGGGCCCCTTAGAAATTGTGGCCCAAAACCATTGCTTGTGCATCATAGGCTCAGGGTCGGCCCTATCTTCGATATTCGAAAAAATACACATTTGGTCCATTTTGTTTGAAAAATTTAACATTTTTAGTCTTTTCCCTCAAGTTCCTATTAAAACTAACGGAATGAAACTTGTACTCACCACTACCTTAACTGGTAGACTAACGGTAAACTAAAAGTCTATAAGAGACCAAATGTGTTTTTTGTGTTAAATCATGGAAACATAAGATACCAAATGTGTTTTTCGTAAACATGAGGAATCAGATGCAAACTTGAGGGATGAAACTGTAACTTTCCCCTTTCTAAGAGTTACGTTCTTCCTTTTTCCATAAATTTTGAAGTTCTAATTTTATTTTTAGTTGTTGTGGTTATGACATTGTGCAAGTATCAAAGTTCAAACATTCTACTCTACGTTGTCTACCAAATTTTTAAATCTAGTGGTGTTATGGTATTTTCACTTGTAAATTATATATAATTTGAAAATACACATCTATAAATGAACGATAAACATATATGTTAATGCTTATAATATTTGTTTAGAATTTATGAATATTAAAAACCCAAAATCCACCGGTAAAAGACGGAGATGGAGAAATCTATTAATCATAAAAAACTTGCATAAACATTATTTCCGATTAGAAAGTACAACAAGTGTGACATTGATTATATAATCCAGAGGAATAATTAATCAATCACTATTAAAGTTTTCTCCCAATTAAACCTCGATTTTCTCGAGCTAGTGGGGGGCCCGGGTCGGCACAAACGCAAGTCCCTTCATGGCAAGCTGCTACTCTACAGTCAATGGGTAGACAATCGCTAGCCTTCTCACAATATGCCTCGGAAACTCAACAACCTATCAAATTTGGAAAAGAAAAGAAAAACAAGCTCTTATGTTGTTGTTTTAGTTAATTATATATATATATATATATATATATATATATATATATATATATATATATATATATATATATGTGACCTCTTTTATTTCAATAGAACAGTTAAATTTTCATAAGATTGAATAATTTTATACGACAAGAGACGGATACTTACTGAAAGCGACTAGCAAGAAAGTGACCAAGAAAACCACTTTAAGCGTATTAGTTGTCATTCTTTACGTATCTTTAAGTGTTGCAAAGATTGAGATTAATTGTGTTTTTACTTTGACACTATTTGTTAGTCTATATATAGAGTGTGGCAAAAAGGGACTTGCTTTTTACGGATTGAAAATTGCTATTTACGGTTCAAAACTTCCAAACCTCTATCTCTCTAGAAAAAAACCTCTCAAAAGCTTTAGAAGAGAATTTGCTTAAAAATCATTCTTATTGGTGTGATATACGAACACAAATGAGCTTATCGGATGAAGATCGGGATACCCGACATAACGAGGTAAAAATTCCGTCTTTTCGATCGAAAAAACTGGGCAAAACGAGTAAAAGCCCAACTTGGGCGCCCATTCATGCAGTGCACGCCCAAGCTGCATTTGGGCACCTCAGTTGGTTCTCCAGTGCAAAAAAAAAAAAAAAAAATTAGCATGAAATGGGTTCCGTAATCGACCTACCTAGGGGTGGAAATCGGACGGAATGGATCGGAAATGCCTTTTTTGAAATTTTCCAATTTTTTTCGGAACTTAAAAATAGGTTCCAATTTCCATTCCAAAAAAATCGTAATGTCAAAATCTATTCCAATTTCGGAATACCTCGAAATCGGCGGAATTACGAAATTTTCGGAAATTGCATTAATTCTTATTTTTTTGTTCCAAAATCCGAAATAATGGTAATTTTTAGTATTTTTTTTATAATATTTTTGTAATTTTCCGGCAAAAGGCAAGAATCCGAAGCAAATGTCAATACGATGAAATGTAAACACTTGTAAAAACAACATAATCGGTTTATCAAAGCAACCATAATTCTTCCAAATTTTCAAAAAAGGAAAAAAGATAACATAGTTCTTGCAAAACATGAATACAAAAACAATTCAAAAATAATATATATATATATATATATATATATATATATATATATATATATATATATATATATATATACATATAATTTTATATGTAATTCCAATTCCGTTCCAAAAATAATCGGAAAAATCGGATATCGGAATATCGGAAATTGGAAAGAAAAAAAGTGTTCCGAATTCGGATATTTTCGGATCAGAATTGGCGGAATTCGGAAATTCCGTTCCAATTTCCACCCCTAGACCTACCCAATGCATATTACATATAAAAGAGTCGAAATTACCTCAAAAAATCGAAGCCCAACCCTTCTTCAAGCTTGATTTCGAATTTTCGATTTTTTTTTTTTTTGATATTTGCAGTTTGGGGGGTTTTGG